>JAGDQP010031808.1:0-14668 GCA_022664845.1 Lepisma saccharinum
GCCAAGTTCCTTTGTTCCTGTTACATGCTGTCACCAAGGAACTTGGCTCATCCGTCTCCCATTTCACACCTTTTTAGGGCTAAAGAACTTGGCTCCACTTTTTGCACCTCTGGTGTTTTTGTTCGGATTTAGTCTATGGTTAGCATTTAGTTTCTATTTACCTTCCATTTATGCACTAAATAGGCACCCTTTAGACTAAACCTGCCACATCTGTTCCTCAGACATGTCACCATGTCTGGCCGATAAATATATTTAAATAAAAAGCTAAATGTTAGTTTTCATTCAACTCCCGCAGTAGATACTTCCGTAACTGTACCATGTTGAAGGTAAGCGTATGGCTGAAATTATCTAATATTAATGCTGATGTATATATGTTTTATTTTAGGACTTGTTCATCATTTTGTCACCCTGGTGTGAAACCAGGCAAGGGAAAAGTGGCGGAATTGTCCTGTTCAATATTAACTTACGGCATTCCATCGGTGAGATGGACAGATATTTAATTCAAATAATTTGTTGTTTAGCTAACTATGAACTGTTGAGTGTGTCTACGTGTTTTAACTATTGTAAGCATATTTTTATCTTACAGGGGACATTTTTTCGTCCGTTTTTCATGAGTTGTGTATTGTTGCTGTGAGTTTTCTAAATTTGTGTTTCCAAACTGAATTATAAGTTTACACCTTCTAAGTCGATTAAGAGATCTAAATAGATTTCCTGGACATCATATATTTCTGTATGCGGTGCAGAAATTTTCTTTCTTTCTCGAAAAACGAAGACAGCAAACTTTATTATTTCTCACTATATGCTTCTGTCTATTTCTTCGTAGTTGTGCATGAAAAAAATCCATTTATAACCTTTGTACATAACTATACCTTGTGACTACAAATTATCAAAACTTAGTAATTATGATACAAAATTATACAAATTAATATACATTATTATTATTATCGTTATTAATAACGCACTGAGAAATTTTACAAAATATTAACTTCGTTTGATAAAATAGAGAGCGGAAAGGAGGGTAGGAACCTTTATCTGCAACATTGGACCTATCCCGAAATTCAAATAGTGAAGCATTACAGCAGCTTCATTCGTAAATTACAACCGTAGACTTCCCAACTTTCAAATATCTTCTACAAAAAATTGTTTGATTACTTTAGCTTCTAAAACAATATTTTCACTCACAAGTGAACCTATAGATGGTTTTCGACCAAACTTGGCAGATAAGTAAGGTACATAAGGAAACCACCTGGAAGAATGATTAAAAGGACTTTCGTCCATAAAGACGGGTGCAGTGGACAAAAGTTTGATTCAAAACAATAGAGTAATCCAAGTCTGAAAACAAGTTTATTTGTAAAACGCACCATCTATCCACTACCCATTAGTATGCATTATATTTTCACTTCTTGGACTGTTTACAAACGAATATAGTATTTACAGACTTTCGAATCAGCTACACATATTGATATCACAACTCATTATCTCTTTCAAAAATAAATGTGTGGCAAAAGTGACTTCAGCAATGTATGTCTTAAAGTTCTAACCCAGACTGATATATTAAGTGAAACATTTCTCATTTTTTAAAAAAAATCTAGCAAGATTCAAGATCACGGCCATGACGAACTTACCATCTAACTAATACTGAATTCCACCCAGTGCCCATAAACTAATAGGTATTTGTTTTCTATTTATCAAGCGTTTTACAAATAAACGTGTTTTCAGACTTGCATTACACAACAAGTACTTATTCTTTTGAATCAAGTTTTGGCCACTGCGTACACCTTTAAGGACGAAAGCACGTTTACACCAATAATTCCACAAATAAATGAGGTATCCATTTCCAAATGGATCCTTGTCCAAAAAAAAATTGAGATTGACATTTTGCTATTGTTGAGTTCATTTTATCATTTTCTAATATTTTAGTAAGATTTTGTGATTCCAAAATCATTTCATTATAGTACGAAATTAAAGGACAAAATCATAATTAAAAGTAAACGTCGTATATATTTTTTATATTTTCCAATATTCTTTTGCAAGGAGGTAAAATATTGGTAAACTAATACAATTCTCCAACTTTGTAAGATATTCGTAGATGCACATTTGCCCTAGCGTTTAAATGCAAGCGTATAACAAGTGTTTTCATCAATTTCCCAACATTTATGGCATTTGGACAAAGACCCGTTTCGAAATGGACGCCTCAAATAATATAATCGTCTCTCCCAGAAATGAACTTGGAATAAAACTAAAATGTTTTCCTACTACCGAACCAAAATTATCTTCTCTAATACGAACTATTTATTTCGCTACGAACAAAGAAATTTTATAATGCTACTACCACATGTAACTATTTCACATTTAATACAAATATATTTTATATTCTACTCTATCATGGTACGCATTGCAGTTGCCATCTGCGTCTTGGGGGCCCCCGACTATGAATAATAATAGTACTTCCGGTGAATAGTCTCTGAAAACTAAACTCCTATGTGGAAAATAGATTCTCGCTATCTAGTTAGGTATTCACAAAGCTTCCGTCAGATAACCTATCATGCCATCTTTGCATTTTCTTTTTCTAACCTAATCTCGCCTTCATTAATTTTTTTCTACACACACCTCCCTCATTGTTGCGTCCTTACAAAAACATATGCCATACAAGAACGTATTTCCTTCTCTAAAATGCGAGCGCGTGAAAGCAATGTCGTAAACAGTTACATTTAAACATTTTCGCTCTTCTTTCTGGGTCCATCTTTCTTTTCTTTTGGGCACCCATTACAATATGTATTAATGATTTGAGAACGGATCATATCATTACTGCACTTCCTACGTCCTCGATCAAAACATTTATTTTCAACATTTCCAATTATTATTCGCTTCATTAAGTTCCCCTTTCTCTTTACTATTATTGTTTCCGTTAGGCCTTGTTTTCCTAAATAGGCTCTTTCTCTTCCTACACGGACGCTTCTATTCTCCAAATGGTTGCTAACCTTCCTGTAGCGGCGGGTAGGAACAACTATACAATCAACGCCATCAAATATGTTCCGACTTAAACATGCCCTTTTCGGTTGCGTGGAATCCAATAAAATTATCGCAGATGGCAACATTGAGGACAGGCCACCACTCTTGCACATCAACTCATTTTTGTATCCTCCAGCAAAAGAGGGAGTTTGGAAAGGAACCTTTCTCCTTCCAACCAACTCGTTCCGTAAAAAAACTGATCGCGTTAGACCTAACATTCGTCACAGCACTGGTCACCGGGTAATTTGTCTGTTCTATCTTGGCGTTACTAATCGATATTTCTAGCTGTGAGATACTAAAAGAACTGATTTGAGATACCAACACGTTTCGTGGGTCAAAGTTGTTATAGTGAACTTCATTAACTGAGACCAAACCTTTTTGATGTTCTTCCAGATTTTAAAGATAGTTGTCAAATTTTTCTCATCATTAAGTTTAATACTGCTTTCTGTTTCATAGCGTTATCTATCATTTCTTGCCTAGTTACATTTAGCAATTCTTGAACTATTTCTTCCTTTCTAAATCTACTAAACGATAACAAACCAGTTAAAGGAAAGAAGGGTGAGTAAAAGGGAGGAAACAAAATAATGAACAACGACAAACCGCGTCAAACACAGTACGGTTATATTCCTAAACTCCCTATGAACTACACTAATCAGCTGACTATACACATGCATATAATTATCAACTTTAAGATTCTTTGCTACGCTTTGCTTTGCTAATCGTACTTCGCGTCATTAATGAAGCTAAAAATAAGTTAACATCATATTACCGATGCAATTTACTAATATTATTTCACATTTCGAGGACAGAGTAACAGTCTTAAATAAAAATACAAATTAAAAACCTTGCTTCGCTTCGCTCTATCCTGCTTTTTCCGACTATCTCTGCTTGACACGCGGATTTATAACCCGATTTACTGCTCCTAAGATATCGACTCAACTTCTCGTTCGCTGTTATGGGAGAGGCCCGACGCATGTCTTGCTTCCTTACTAGGAGACGCTGCAAGAAAGGTTATAGATAAAGGCCGTACAAAAGTATCAGCTAGGGAGAAGCTACCCCAACACTGATGTACTATTACCGGAAAAATCCGAAGCTTTGATGCCGTTCGTTCCCGAGTAGAGTGGTGAGAACACGGTAATACAGAGTAAAAGTTCTTCCGCACTGTGAAACCAAAGTTTAGGTTCGTAACAACGATATTCACCGATTTGGACACACGATAAGGTGGTACGAAAGACTTCCACTGAGTAACGTACAAATAACGTCACTGTTGTCGGAAATACCAATCCATACAGTTCGTAATACTCGCACAATGAGATTCCCCAGACTCCGAGTGATCTCGATGCTAGTGATTATAAACAACCCCGGCAATACACTCCGAATTCACTACATTACAACTTTTATTAACGCTGTTTCCAGTTGTAGATGTTAAATTACATTGTATGATGCAAGAGAATTATACTTTATTACAAATCTTCAATTGCGTTACAATCAATGACAAATATAACCATTCACAACAATAAAGACAAAAATAGAGGAAAAAGGAATACTAGCTTTCTTTCAGAGAACCAGTAACATGTCCTGATAATTTGGCAACTGATTTACCACGATATCTGACGACAGATGACAAGAGTTACTATGCACAATACCCTGTGCCTCACAATTATAGCAACCAAATATTAAATAGATAAATGGATTTCAATGGATACATAAAATTGTATAGACGACTTCAAATGACTTACGGGAATTTCTTTCTATTATTACTGTTTTACTCGCTTCTTTGTCATACACACCATGACATCTCACCTTTCTATGAATGTTATTTTGCTGTACGATTAATGTTTCAGATGAACTAATAACGCTTTTAAAAAAATAATACAGTAGTTATTATTTTCGATCCGTTTCCAAGGTGCGGAAATTACTACATCAAGCGAATCTCTCCAACTATATATATGAATAAGACACTTTTCATATACACGTCTTATTTTCACGTGTTACTTGTTATCTCACTTATACAGGCAAGATACAAAATCGTAAGATACGTATATCGATCATGTATACACTACTATACACCTCCTGTTATTTTTGAACACGCAAAATAAATGATTGACGAGGCAGTGGAAGAGATACAAATGTCACCACTGAACAGTATCTGTTCTCATTTTTTCGGAAGACCCGAACAAAACTTAACCTATGATGTGGGTATGATGAAAAAAGAATTTCTACGTATTATCAAGTACACGTCAGTCACTACTTCAGACCAAGATACGTTCTTTTAAATTACGTAATACCTAACTAATATCATACTATTAAAATACTTCCACATATGTTTGTAGGTACAAGAGGATACTGACAATTTTTTCTGGAATCACAAAGTACGTGTCGTATTGGTTGTATATTTTAGTTTATAAATAAAGATATTACTCTCATATGCTGTATGAGATACTAATGTTCTTATTTTTCTTAAACTAAGTACTACGATTCCTTACAAACAATACATCTTTCACCCTATACTAATGAAATTTTGCGAGCACCTGCAGGGCCGTTTCTAGTAGTACCGGTAAAGTGACTTGTATATTGATTTTTTTCGTATTTTTGTACTTTCTTGACACACATGAGCATGATATTTTCTACTACATTTGAGCATTAAAATTCTGAAATATTAAATATTATAGTCCACTGTTATGCAACTAGCTAACGAACGTAGAAATCTATCTATTGTCTTTGCACAACTATGCTATTCATATCTTTCTGTCCGAACGATGAGTATTCAAATTGCACGAATCGAACAGCTTTTCTTATCTCTCGTGTGTACGCATAACGGTATAGACAAGACTTATATCACTGAGAATAAATTAAATTTTTTACATGCTTCCGGCGATATACAAATACTTCTCTGGACGTCGATAAACAATGAAAGCGAAAGCGTTACCTGTCAATAAGCTCATTAGGCGTCGCTCTTCCTATAAGGCAACTTTGCAGGGCAATTCACATTAATCTTCTGCTACTTTCGTAGGGTTTTCACACTCACCGAATGCCTCATGCATCCGTAATTCGTCTTGTCAAAATAGTCCTACATTATAGACTTCCTGGCATTTCCCCACATTTTTCTTCAAATTTCATCTATTCAGCCGCGTCTGTTCTCGTACATTCCACCGTCTATCGATACAAGGTCGCGCTGTTGCCAGTTAGAGCACACTGACACCAAGTCCTCCAGCGCGAAATAACATAGAGTGAAGTCACTCGAGCACGAAAAGCTAGGTTGGCTTTTCATGCACATGCTAATGCGAGCGTTCATCATATTTCACTTTCCAGTATTCACTTTCTCAGTCCAGCTCCCAATCAATCGATGAGATGAGACAAGCTGATGCTCGTCACAGATGGGGCCCGATGAGGAGCTGATTCCTGGATGTGACACTTACAGTCACACTGTGGAAATGTTCTTTTACTTAATAAAAAGTAAAAAGAATAAAACAAGCATGTATATCACTTTGCACCAAGTTCTGTCTCACTACCTACGATGTTAAGAGTGGGCTTTGGTCATATAATTAGTCTCTAGCTACGTGGGCTATAAGATAACACAATGTTTACATAAACATTTCCCAAAATATATACACAAGACAATATGAGTTATTTTCCTTATACAAATAATAAGACATAAGTATATGTTTAAACAAGTACAAATTTTACATTTACATGTCACTACATTATATTTATGTAGACTGTTACACAAAATTGGGATTGCGCAGTCAAGTATGGTTTAGTCACTTCTGTCCACTCCTTTTTTAAGTTTGGTGAGAGAGTCGATACTTTGCAATTTTTCTTAAGTATTTTCTGATGACTGATCCGGTGGTGGGATCTACAAGGACGACTGCCTTTTCTCTTGGATTTTGGGTGCAGAAGTATTGAGCGAAGTAGAGGTGAAACATTTTCCGTATGTACCCTGCATCTGCATCGTTCGTCAGGGGTTGTCTTACGAAAACGAGGTCACCAATAGCTACTGCACGTCGTGGATGGGTTTATTGGTTCCTCTTTTCATTACGACGGTCTATTAGAACCTGCTTTCTACTTTCCACCAATAGTAGTTTCTCTTTCCATGAAGATTGATGCTCCGTGTCCATAAGGTGTGTAAGTTCCAGATGTTTCTTGAGGGGTAGACCTGGGTCAATATTCAGAAACACACTGGTGGGCGAGAGACCTAGAGTGTCTGAAAGACTATGGTTTAGCAGGAATACATTCTCTTCGAAATGCTTACTCCATTGCCGATGAGAGTTATGACAAAACACGTGCCATAAGCGATTCATTTCTTTGACACCAATTAAGTAACCCCAGCAAGCGTTGCCAACACTTCAGATTGGTGGGCTTGGGTAATTGTCTGATGATTTCCACATAGTCTGGGTCCTAAGTAACCCTCCAGTGTAACAATAAATCTCAAGAATTTCGTAGTTCGTGTCTGGAATTGGCACTTCCCGAAGTTTACAGTGAGACCAGCTAACTAACTTTTCCAAGACCTTGTCATAAGTCTGTAAGTGTTCCATCACAATTTGCAGGGATTACAATGTCATCCACATAAGTATTTTGATTAATAACTCTGCTTCTAGGACTTGTTGTAGAATCGCCATTAACGGCTGGGCCCCATCCTTGTATCCAAATTGAACGACGCAGAATGAGAACATTTGTCCTTCGAGTACAAAAGAGACAAGATCCTGACAATCTTCCGACAGAGGTATCTGGGAGTAACTGCTAACTAAGACGATCGAGGAACAAAGTTTCATCCACCAGAAATTGGTGAAGAGGTCCTCAATACGTTCCACCTTGAGGTTAATCAAATCAGTCCATTGATTCAGCTCCCGGAGGTCCAGACAAGTGCGTAACTCACCAGAGTTCTTTTTCCGTACGATGACCAGAGGATGGTGATGACGGAAAATGCAGTTTTATGATGCAAAACTTAAGTCATTGTTGGATCTTTTCCCGTACTTTTTGCTGATAGCATAGCGGAATAGGGTACGCCTGCTTCACTATAGGCTAGTCGGTATTCACCTTAATTGTATAAGTGAGGAGGTTACACTTTCCGACGTAATCCGCAAAATCTTTCTTACGCCGTATCAAAACTTGCAGAAGCTGATAGGCAATGTCTGGAGTAACTACAACTCGACGTATAGTTTCTTGTATTTTCACTTCCACCCCTTTCATGGGTACCTTCCCTATTACAATCTTTTCTTCAGACTGCCGGATGTTCTGGTTTAACTCTGACATAGGTACGTCTTCATCTCTTCCTGGTATGTCTGGTCCCCATGAGCGTATCCTTCACTTGCGCAACCAAGACGCTAGCCTCTGCTTTCACACCATGGGTCGCAGTTGGCTTCACAAACTCTCCGGGTGGCTTCACCCTATGGCTTCTTGAATGGACAAGATCACATTTGCATTCCTTTTCATTACTTTGGTAGGCGGGTTCTTCCCGGAGAGTACATTCACATTTTTCTTCTTCCTCCGTCCTACTCAGAGCGGCATCACTGGTTGCATCACTGTTACATCCACTGTAATCGAGACTTATAGCATCCAAGGTCCTGAGTACCGGGTCTTCTTTCCTGGTAGCTTTTCGTCGAGTCGTCTGCCGCAGCAGCTCCATCGTAACCTCATGTCCTTCTTGACGGAACCTGGCCCTCTCTTCGTGGAAGTCAATATGTGCGTGAAAACTATTGAGAAAGTCCTTTCCCAGCAGTACTTCTTGGGTAAGCCCTTTTACAATGAAAAAACGATGGGCAATTTCAAACGATTCGATATGTAAGGGTAGAACTACTTCACCTCTCACATGTTTCATTCTGGTACCGGAGTAATATATAAGAATAACATTCCTGGCTGGTCGCATTTGTGGGTGGGATACAATAGAACTAACACTCTTCCACGTGCCGTAAGGACATAGACAAATGTACGCACCGCTATCCAGGAGTGCCATAACTTGTTAGTCTACAATGCATATGGCACTCCACACATAAGATCCACACAATTGAAGACATACATAAAATTGAAGACATATTTAAACTTCTTGGTGAAGACATATATACTGCCCAATACCTGCCAACTATTTATTACACGATAGAGTGACTTTGCAGTCTTTGTCAACACTGGCAGGTATATTTATGTATATATTTTTAGTAATAAATGCCTGTTCAAACCGAAACTACAGGAGTCATTGCAGCGTGCGTCTCCCCCTTGCTCGAAACTTTAGGGCCCTCTAGCGGACATATGAGGGTCGATTAGTTTACAGACACTATCATCATCAGGTTATAAATACATATATGATGTTTTGTAAAAATTCTGTTCGAACTGAAATACTTCCTTGGTTAGTAACGGGACTAAATTGACATTGAGGAAATTAGTTTATTGATTTTTTATATGAGCTAGACTTTTAGCTTCAGACCGTCACCATTCGCCCATTTACAGACAGTTCAAATCCACACCCATGCCCCTGCCGGGACTCGAACCCAGAACTTCGAGCCGTTGGACTAACACCTCAGACCGCACGGCTACCCGGTCGGCTGGAAATTAGTACACCAAACAGTATAGAAGAACAGAAATACGTTGCCGGAAACCCGAGAACAAACAAAGTTTCTTATCTATCTATACTTATATATATAAATAAATCACAGCCATATTCAATCCACTAGTGGATAAGGCCTATCCCCGAAGAGAGGAGTTGGTCTAATGTTCCCACGCTGGCCAGACGGGTTGGGAGAGGAGAACCGAAGCTCTCACTGTGATCGTCACTCTTTTATTCACAGCAGCTCCCCAATTATCCTCACGATTCTGGGTCAAAACCGAAATTTTTGAGCCCACACCGGGAATCGAACCCTGGGACCGACTAGGCTACGCAGCATGTCATATATATATATATATATATATATATATATATATATATATATATATGTATATATATATAGGGCGTACAATATATTTAAGGTTGAGTACCTGAGATCAAAAGATGATGAAAACGGATGTCGAATATTCAGTACTTTCGGATTTATACGGTGCCGAATGAGTGGCAAAATTAACTTCAGAGCTGATTATTTCGAATACAAAAACATCGGAGAGTAGGCGGCTCATAAATTATTAGAGGAAGTCACACCCAGGCTATCCAAAAATGCATATTCGAAATCCTACAAGCAGAGCGCAAAAAATTCCGCAAAGGAAACAGTGGATTCCCAAAAATTCTTCAAAGTAAAGTAGGGCCAAAAATTGCAAAAATGAGACGACTTCTAGACAGGTAACAATAATTCGTTTACCGCATGTACATATTTCAAGTAGATACTTCATGCGGAGAGATTTTTAAAATTATCGTGCAGAATTATATAATTATCAGGTGTATGAGTAACAATGAATCCATGACAGTTAGGTTATTTGTCCCAAAAGAGACAGTGTGTCATTTCTCAGTGGAATGGTGGCGATTATGTGAATAACAGATGCAGCGTAAGGTGAAAGGTGACGGCGTTGGTCGTTTGGGCAGGGCGCATGGCCCGATGCTTCGGTGAAAAATTCCGGCTGGGCCACGGAACCTAGTTAGCATTTAGAACTGAACAGCTTTGAACCGAAAATCGCCAGTATCATTATTGACTAAAAGCACTAGAAATGAAAAATTTAGAACTGAATTCACAAAACGTAATTTATCAACCAAAATGACTTGAAATTGAAAAGAACAAGGAACATTCATGTGTATTTCAAATCTAATTGATAGAACGTACATAATATCCTGAAATTATATCATTATATGATTGTCTAAATTTGTAATGTTTAATATGATACCTTAAAATGCTGAAACCGAAATTGGGAATGACTGAATTTCTACGTAGATCCAATAGGAACAGTAAAATTGCAGTTGGCTGTCCTACTTAACATGGAGAAAAACACAATAATTTAACTGCTTGGTGGAGACTAGTAGCTATGATCGCAGACATGAAATAATCACAGGAGTGACGGCTCGTGTTTGTGTCCCGCTCAGGACGAACAAAAGGTTTTCAGAATGTTCATGTATTCCCTGTTCCATAATGCGAATACCGGGGCAATACATTGAACAGAGGCGCTGACAGCTACCTTTCCCATTCCCTTCCACTGGAGAAAGCTGCAAATTAACATTATCAGTAATAGTGTTATCTGTTTTCTGGGCCACTGAAATATACATCAAAATAACATTTACAAGTTTTTCTCGTAGTACGAAGGCCCCAAAGGTTCCCACAACTGCCTTTTTCCCAAGTTATAGTGCATATAACATTTTTACCATTTACTGTTTATTTCCAGAACTCAACTTATATGGTTTACTCATAATGTATGAAGCATTTACTGCTCATTTCCGGTGCAATCAAAACTCCGAGGTGAACTAACCAGTGAATGACCAGATACCAGTGAATGGCCGAATAAACTCCAAACCTTCGCTCTTCATGGATGCATGTTCCTCTCACAAAGTGTGTATACAGTTGCGAGCACATGTCTAACGCGAATCACTATATACGTATAAGCCAAACCGGACAGAGGCTTGAAAATGTATTTCCTTACATGCATGCTGCATCATATATAAACTGTTGTGTTTCCTCCCATGCATTGTGTGACATATATAGACCGCTGTGGAGTAAGAGGTTAATTGCAATAACGAGAAGTTGCTCCGCCTTTCAACTTTCACCACCACCCACTTCACTTCGTTCTTAATCATCAATCACCCAAGTGTTTTGTGTTATTCAATAGCGACAATTCCAACACCGTCACGCACCATTTCCAATCAGAAGAGAAAGGCTATGCTTCGTTGAGCAAGGAGAAAAATATAATTCTGCAACTCGATTCTAAAAAAATGATAACACATAGAGTTGACTTAATTTTCTTAAAAATGCAATGTTACTACATTTCAGAAATTTCAAAATAGTTTTTTTTAACTCTGTAACATTTAATTTTAGAGCAAAATCCTTCGATGTTTTACCCTTTAAGGGTTTCGGGGTTTTATAAAGATAATTGTCAACCATGTATAATAAAAATTAAAACAGAAACTATAGAAGGGATACAGGGAGATCCTAAAAGCAACGTTTGGTGGTCTTCCCCCAAAACGTGGGTCGGATTGACTGTTTTTTTGGTTTTTACCCGGATCCACTAGCAAACTCTTGTCAAGTTTACAGAGGCACTTGAGATTGTTCAACATATTGTTGTGTTTACATCACAATAACATGAAAGCACGATACAAAGCTCTGATGTAGACCTACGTCTTGATTTACTTTCATACTAATGCACTCATAAGCATCTACAAACTATTGCTATGTTGCACTGCACTGGCAACTTGCCCCACTCTTCAACTTGACAAACCACTCACTTCTCTCTGTTCTTAATCATCTTTCACCCAAGTGTTTTATATTACTCAGAAAGCCCCACCCTTCAACTTACCCCCAACACAAGCTTAACCCACCGCCACATGATGTTGATACAAGGACATTAATGCTACGTCACTTCCGCTTGCCACACAGCTATATAAGTAAGAGACAATCAGGACGGTAGGACTTTGGTCTTGGCAGATTCAAGGTGTAAGAGGACCAGCCGTATATTATACTGGGC
This sequence comes from Lepisma saccharinum, assembly GCA_022664845.1. Classification (NCBI taxonomy): domain Eukaryota; kingdom Metazoa; phylum Arthropoda; class Insecta; order Zygentoma; family Lepismatidae; genus Lepisma; species Lepisma saccharinum. The sequence goes on from JAGDQP010031808.1 coordinate 12,595, forward strand.
TGTATTATATTTTATATACTTCACTTTACGGAAAATTAAAATTTATTAAAGCACTTACAGTTTATTCATTGCAATACTTTAAAGTACTGGAAACTGCTAGAGATGTGTACTGTGAAGTGTGAGATGAGGTGAAGTGCGTTTGATACGCTTATATTGCTCTAGTACAGATGGTTCACTTAAACATTCCTTGCGCTGTTATTTCGAGGCCGATTTGCATGTAATTTAGTATCCCTGTGTTTTGAAGTCCACCCGATCGATTAGGACTATCTGCAATGCAGTGCGACACACTCTTCTTCTGAAAATTAAGGTATACAATGATTCTCGAAGCACTTCTCTTCACGATTTGAAGCCTGTACATTCTCTAATTGTTCTCAATATATTACAGCCAGGTAATGGATAATTTGTTAAAGGGTTATGTGTGCTTAGGACGACAACTGCTTCACTGCATGCTAAATCAAAATGAAAGCGGCTCTCGTCTAGAATGTGAGGTACCATTTCAGTATTCACCCTGAAACTTGTTAGAATGTGCAAGATTTGAAGTCTACACAATAGTTGCGAGTGCACCGTGACATAGCAATGAATGATCTATAAATACTTATGAGTACATCACTTTAATGTTAAAAAAGTGAACCGTCTGAAGGCAGCAATCGCCAAGAAGCGCCCAGCTTTGGCCAATAGGAGAGGCATTGTGTTCCACCAGGACAACACCAGGCCACACACATCGATAGTGACTCGCCAGAAGCTCCGGGAGCTTGGTTGGGAGGTTCTTATGCATCCACCTTATGGTCCGGACCTGGCACCGAGTGATTACCATCTGTTCTTGTCCATGGCGAACACGTTTGCTGGTGCAAAATTCGCGTCAAGAGAGACTTGTGAACATCAACTGTCTCAATTTTTTGCCAATAGGGACAAGGGCTTCTATGAGAGAGGCATCATGATATTACCTTCCAAATGGCAACACGTTATCGAACAAAACGGCGCATATGTGACCTAAATCGGATCATTCTAACTATGGTAAGTCAAGCCTTCAATGCCATGCAAAAATAATGGATTACTTTTTACTACACCAGATATATATATATATATATATATATATATATATATATATATATATATATTAACACCCTAGCGGCCATAATTTTTAAGATATTTAAACTAAATTTTTATATGTTGTTTCTAGGCTTAATAGCTCGGTTAAGTTTGTTAATGAGAAAAATCGGTCGCCATCTTGGATCCAAAATGGCCGCCGAACCCATTGTTGTATAGAATACACAGCCTAAACCGCTGCGGCTATTGAAATCAAATTTGGCATAAAGGTACAGCATCACTTTTTGATTACGAAAATGTTATCTAATGAGTTCAAAGACGCCATCTTGGATCCAAAATGGCGGAAGTAAGAAATCTATTTTCCATATCGTATGAGCTAGAGATACGAAATTTGACTAAAGGTGTATTGCCACAATTGGTGAAGACAATATTACGAACTGTTTAAAAAGTCGCCATCTTGGACTCAAAATGGTAGCTGAACCCATTGTTGTATAGAATACACAGCCTAAACGGCTGCAGCTAGAAATATCAAATTTGGTAACACTATACATTATCATTTGCATGTTACTAAAATATTACATGATCTTGGATCCAAAATGGCGGACCTATAAAAACATTTTCCACACCGTTTAAGCTAGAAATACGAAAGTTGGCATAAAGGTGCATTATGACGATTAGTTTAGGGAAATATTACAACATTTGGGAAAAGTCGCCATCTTGGATCCGAAATGACCGCCCAAAATCCCATTTTGCACACCGTTTGAGCTGGATAAATGAAATTTTACTTGAAGTTGTACCATCACAAGTAGGTCACGACAATATAAGAAAACTTTCAAAAAGTCGTCAACTTGGATCCAAAATGGCCACCCCAAAAACCCAATTTCCAAATCATTGAAGGTAGAAAAACGAAATTTTCTTTGAAAATGTATGACCAAGAGTAGGTTACAATAAATGGGGCAAACCTTCTTTTTGGGGGCGCAGCCCCCCGTGGGAGGGTGCAGATGGATACCAAGGTGGTGTAGTGCTG
>JAGDQP010031809.1:0-21713 GCA_022664845.1 Lepisma saccharinum
TATATAAATTTCGTTAGTTTTATCATCCATTCTGCGTGATGGGTAATCCTCCATTCTGCGTGATATCCTCATTATAATGGGTCTACTTATTGAGCTAATTAAAGGAGCACGAATTACCGAACTAACATATTTCGACAGCACTAATTGAGCACTAAATCCTGGCAGACTTTCAGATTTCGTTGTGGACTGGGAGGGGCTAACTTGACGATTGGCACATTTAGGTTGAGGCTACATTTTAGGTTTATTTTAGACTTGTGTGTTGAAATAAATGTGTTCTTGTGCAGCACTAATTCAGCATTAAATACTGACAGAGTTTCAGACTTTGTCCTCACTGGGAGGGGCCAGGTGTCGAGTTAGCCCATCCCAACAATGGTACTCTTTATATAGCCTGTGTGAACAACTAGAATTCAGTCAATTATGTGATTCGATAGCACTAATTGGGCACCTGGATCTTGACAAAATTTTGAAATTCGTTCCCGTCTTTGAGGGGCTAGCTTGATGGAGCTTATAAAATTGACTAATTACATTTTTTCAATGTGATAATTGCATATAAAAGTTATTGAAAACTACATTTCTGTTCGTTTTTCTGTGCTAGTTAAACCTCTTTTATCTCAAATTTCTCTAAGTAGTGCTAACGCCTGTAATTTATATGATTCCGCAATACACGTTCTCGTTCTTTTCCCTGAAAAGTACTTTTGGAGGAAGAATTGCACATCCTGGGGTGATATGCATTCAAGATAATCCACTAATCAATTTAGGTTGCATATTCAATAGGCGAACACTACCACAATTCATGTACTGTAGCTTATTTGGGCATTAAAAGAGGTGAAAATATATGATCTCGATTGTACAGTACAATGCAATTTTGTCTTTCTACAATGCTTATGCAACCCATTAAACTTTGTTTGCATTTGAGATGAATACGCTTGAGCGTGAAATCTGGTTGGGTACTTATTTTTGACGCCGATAGCACATTTTGTTTTTATAATTATCTACATTTCCTTTATCTTTACAGTTTAACCCTAATAATTTAGTTATCTTAGATGAAAGCTATAGCTCAAAATTCCTTTACACACTGAGATTGCGGTTTTATAGCTTTTAATCAAATGTCACTTTCCTAATTAAATAAAATTTACATTTATAATAGAAGGGAACCGATATTGGAACTTTTTCATTGATTACACAATTCGCGCACAAAGTTACGGGTTATTGCATTTATTGAATTTGTCCTAACTCTCATTAACTTCGTAACTTCACCCGTGATTGTTTATATATTCACCTGCTTCGATTTCAATTTTTTTTTCACCAATCGATTTATCTCGTCGAGCACTTCCATAATCAATAAAAAATTCGCGGGCCCTTTTTCCTTATCACCAACAGAATTTTCATTATTTATGAATATTTCATTACCTTTAAATTTAAAGGAGCTTCGTATGACTAATGAATTGAGGGAAAAGATAGCAGGTAGAATATAAAACATGTTTGCTATTTCGATGATGAACCAGAAAATGTGTCAGGATTATTTTTATTATAGTTTAGCCATATATAGTAATGTAGACAAACAAATGCAACTTATCGGGTAAATTGTAAATTTCATTAAGTTGAGACGTTTTTCCCAAGTTGTTGGGATATTTATTCAGCATAGTCGGAAGGAATGACCAAACACAATGTCTTCGATTTTTGCAATTCTCTCTGATATACAACAAATTATTGTAGATTATACTATCTTCAGATTATTTTATACTATCCCCAATTTGAATGGCGTATGGTTAATTTGATTCATATGAGTTAACAATGTATTGTTAAGTGGGCCATCTCTCCTGGATGAGGGGGTATGCGCGAAAAAAAGTCTATATGCTATATTTGAACATAGAACATATACTTTTGTTCGCGCATACACCTCACCTTATTGCTTTCTTCCAACTGCCCATTCAATTGTTGTTATTGGAATGCACCAAAAGTTACGAGGGTTCTTTGTATGTGCGTTATAGTGTGGAAACATGTACACATATTTTAGGGAAATGCAGAATTCCAGATTACCTTAGCATATCTTAAAACCAACCAAGTGCGAGAATTTCCTTTTTGTTTTACAGGTTCCAAAGATAAAGAGGAACATCGTTAATTTTCAAACTTCATGTATTTTCTGTTTTCCACCTCCTTCTCGCTTTCTTTCGTTTGGTTTCTTAGTATTTTTTCTTTCTTTTATCTTTCTAGATCATTCATAATCAACCAGTGAAACAAGACGTGGAAGCCAATGAGTACAGAACTGCCCTACTGAAATACTTTTGTGTTTAATTTCCCAGTTGTGAATAAAACACCTGCAATATGTTTCCTTAAAACAGTATACAAACTTTTATGGGTAGGAGAAGATTTTAATTGGAAGATAAATTTACTTTCTTGCCTTTCTTTCCGGCTTTGAATTCACGGTCTAGTTCTTCCATTCATTACAGATTCACTAACAACCTAGCCCTAAGACTTGATCAATAACCATCTTAATCCTCTGTCGGAAGGAAATGAGAAAAGAAGAAGCTCGGGGATTTTTTATTTTCTTCCCGAGATGTTAGGATTATGAAGATTGGAATTGAAAAGAATCTCTGAAAGCTTAGAGATAACCATCAGAAATTTTGCTGGTCTATGTAGGGAATGTTTCTTCCTTAACTTTAATTCTTTTAAGTTTTGAAACCAAATCTATAAGAACAATTTCGTTTTTTTATGATATATACAAAGAGTCCCTCTTTCATTTTATTTTACATTAAATTCCCTTCAGAAGAGGCATTTCAATTCTGAATATCTTCTTTTAGAAAACTTTCTCAGTTTTACGAGAAAGGGAGAAAACTCAAAGGACAATTACCTAAGATTAGTCAGTATTCAAGGTCAAAATTATTCTTAAATGAATTATAGGATCCGTGTCTGCACCCATCTACATTCACATGCATGTTGTACTTATGTAATGTATTCTTCATTTCACCGGTTGCTCGATTTGCATGCTCATACTACAATTATGTAATCCTAACTGGATATATAGTGAAGTGATATCGAAGAAAAAGAGTCCTGTCTGGATTTGAACCCCCCAATATCAACTTTTGGCGGCTCCGTCATTTCAAAAGCATTTCTTATATTTAAGGAAAAAGAAGTCCATCTCAATGCAACACATTTGTTCTTTTGTGTACGGGCATGATTTGATATTATTTACACTATGTTACGTGTTAAAATAATGTTGAGGACAGTAGATTGTGAAAAATGGTGGCCTTTTAATCAGAAAGTCCTAGTTTAGAAAGAAAAAAATCAATGACTTGCCTTAGTTTTCTCTTCGGTAACACTGACTAACACTGGAAAGATACGAAAGAAAGTCATAACGTAAAACGAATTTTATACTTAAGTGCATGGAAAATTGCGTTCAACGAAAAGCCTTGTCTCGGAACTAAAAATTTTTCCTTAGGAATACACCACATTTGGATCGTGACGATCGGACAGTATGCACGCATGCAATAGCTCGTGCAGTAAATTCAGTTCTGATGTTGACTTGCGCCATTAAAGAGCAATGAAGCGTTATTAGTTTCTATTTGTGGTCAGAGACTGTAAAATCTACAGAAAACAATGTAGGTTCACCATGCCCACAGTTGTTTGAGTCACGGGAAAGTGCACGAACTGGTGGAAGACAAAATGTCATTAATCTACACCAAAGTGGTAATCAAGTTTACCCAAGAAATAGGTCAAACTGTGATTAGTGCTCGATACAGCGACATGCTCATGAACAAGTTAAAGATTCCGATACTATTGAAACTTTGGGGACTTCTCTCGAAAGGAGAAAGGCTGCATTATGACAGCGCTCGCTACCATACGATTGGGCATAAAGCGAATACACTACGTGTTCTGAAATTCAAAGTGTTAAAAGATCCAGCATACAGTCCGAACTTAGCGTAACAGTCTTTAACTTGTTTTGACCTTTGCCAGATTTGCAGGGTCCAAAAGTTTGCAGATGACAACAAGGTAATTGATGTACTGCAAAATTAGTTAAAGTCTTGTTGTTTCTCTAAAGGGCATCTGCAGCCCGCCATATGGATAAGTGGACCACGTATATTGGTAACCAGGTCACTTATGTCAAAACATATGACAGAAACCACTTATGTAAGTACTCTGTAAAAAAAAATAGTTACTAATGAAAGTCCAACTTTTGATGACTTTTCCTCGGATCTTTGGATACATACGGCTCTGCTTGTCGTTACGTATATCATAGATTAAGTAGGTTTGTACAAGAAATATCATTTCTACTTAAATAATTGTAGTGCAGCATAGACCATAAAATAAACTCTTAAGGTATATTGATGAACTTCTATCCTTTAATAAGGAGGTACGAATTGTTCCTATTATTAAGCGACTAATCTGACTCTGTCTTCTGGGATGCTGGAAATAGTTTAAGCATAAGGATGATGAAAGACATTTTTTCAAAATGCATCTGTCCTGTATGATTGATTCAAACCATTTGAGAGCTTTAAAATGTATGTGATTTTGTAGTTGTTTCAAAATGTTTTAATTGTGTATATTTGTTTCAGAATGCATGTCTTGTGTGTAGTGACGAGTTGATAGTAGTAAGTATATTGGTCAACATAGTCATCATCAAAATGTAGTTGATGCATCAATGTCGGACAAGTGAATAAAAAAAGGGTTTATAATAAGAATGAATGTACTTCATTTGCATAGGTTTTCGAGTGGCTGCCAGCACAAATCTAAGTCGCTAATTTAGCAATGGTTTTACTAGATGCGTCTCTATGTATTTAATTAGTCTAAACTCGTTTCACCGCAGGGACTGGAGGCGGGCTGTATTGAACTATGATTGTATGTTCATTCTACATATGTTTTTCTAACTAACTGCCGGAGTTAATTGAAATCGGTGCCCTGAACCACTGCAACGCACCTGGTTTCGTAAAATGTAGGAATATAAAATACAATTTCATTGCTACCATCCGCCACATTGCGAAAATATCCTGTTGGCAAGAGTAAATCCAAACTGCAAATTGTGACACTTCGCACAATAGTACTGGATACTTTATAATGCAGTGTAACTGATTCATTAGTTTACAGTTTTGCAAAAATAAAGTTCACAATCATTTTGAAAATAAGAAGCATATTAGAATGGGATTGTCCTTCAGAAAATACAAAATTAAAGCTCATATCGCATTTTTGTTTATAGTATAAAAATATACTTGAAAATAATGCAATATTAAATACAGTATTAGTCACAAACTGAAAGAGTTCATAATTATTAACTCTAACTTTTTTATTGGATATTTGGTGTCTAAATGTTTACTTAAACGTTTCAATTTGTAAACAAAGCAGTAAGGTTGTTTATGAAGACAACTTAGAGGAGACAAAATATTAACAAATTATTCAATTAGTATTTTTCGTTTTAATTTTGTTCAGCATTTTCTGAAAAAAAAAACTGCTTCTTTATTTTTTAGTACTAACAGTCATTTCAGCAATGTTTTTTTACGATACAAGTAGAGAACCTTTACAAAGTTTCGGCACATGGAGAAAAGTAAGATTGTTTTAGTCAAAATGCCATTACTATAAATATTGTACACCATTTCCTGGAAATAACTACCGGCTATAGTGTCAGTTCTATAGAATTTATAGGAAATAAAATGTTTTCGGTACTGCAGTAATAGTTGAATCTGATTCTTAGCTACTACGAAATTGAAAAGTAAGTGTTACTTGAAACCCAATATCATGATACTCTAGCTATTCTCCGCTTCTCCCAACAGTTTCAACAGCACACCTTTTATACTCTTCATGATAATTTCTATCTTCCAGAGCCCAAAAGTAATTCTGCCTATTTCGAATTGTTTCTTTGGTAGAACGGTAAAACCTTTTCTACCTATTCAATGTAAAGAAACTCTGATCGAATTCTTAGTATTTCATAACATAATTGTAATTTTATAATCATACTGTTAAATATTTAGTAAAAGGAAGACAAATCCTTAAGTTAATTAGACTTAACAAAGTATTACCTTAAGCAGATTATACTAAACAGATCAATTTCCATATTAAATTTCAATCTTAGGGAATGTTTAGAATATTAACAATATCTGGTGGACCGGAGACTCAATCATCAGTAGAACAACAATATGTATACGAAACTGTCTACAACCGTAATATCATTCCCGGAAAAGAAATAAGTATACACAAAGGAAAGAGGAACACTTGAGAGATATTAAATATGTAGTTTCAAAAAAAAACATATTGACCAAGCAAGTAGCTGGTAAAATACACCATATTATCAAAGAAAAAAGAATACATAAGATTCTATCCGAAATTAACGATTATATCCGAATATCTTGTTGAGATTTATAATTTAATTGGAAACAAACTGGGCCCGAACGAATATTTTGGTAATATGTATAAAGAACTAAAATGTTAATTCTAAAGCTATTAACGAAGGCGATGACACAAAAAGCAGCAAGAAATAGCCATTCTGAGAAGAAAAAAGACGATAGACCAGAATAATTGAGAGAAGAAAGTAGTGACTTAGAGAATTGGACCAAATTTCGAATATTAATTCGTTTAATGATTCATAAGTGTGCCAATGGAATGGGAACGGTCCATAATGTAAGTAAAAATAAACATGCATATTGGACTAACGTAAATCTTATATTCGGATATTTTATTACGAAAACTATTCCAGAATAGAACTGTAGGTGCAAATTCTCTCATTCTTAAAACTTCCGTCAGAGAATTCAGGATAGAAAGAACTGTGTTCGTTATCCATGAATATAAACCACCTATTGGAGAGATAAAGGACCACATCTATGCTAACAAAGACCCGAACTTCGTGAAGCAGCAGCAGCCTGTGGCCACCGTTTGTGGGAGGTGCTAGTAAGCGGTAAAATCCCTTAACGAGTCCCCGTTATTTATTCAGGAAGCGCTTTCGAACCTCCTCTCATTAAGCGCGCAGACAAAGAACACTAATTATGATCTGAAAGAAGAAAGGTGCTCTTCTTTCAACACTCAGTTGAAGAAAAAAGATAGAAGAGAATTTTATGAAGAAATGAAATATCTGCTGTAACAAGTTCTTCACCGAGAAGAAAATTTAAGACATTAAGATTGAAAATGAGATTGAAGTATTTTACGACCAACAAAAAACTGTTTGCTTTATTGTAATTATTCAATTTGTGTACACTTAAAATTATTTTTAGCGACGAAATTGTTTAGTGTTATTTTCAGTGAAGCAAAAGACTGAAGTTTCTATGACATACACAGTTTGAAAATAAAGTTATAATAGCGACGATGTGACCGCAGTCTTTCATTCTCATTTTCCGATTTAGTTTCCATTTTATATATATTCTAAATGTAATTCTCAATTTTCTAACTCTTCCACAAAGAAAAGGATATTTTCAGATTTACAATCAATTGTACTCTTGAAATATAAAGCTTCAATATCTTTCACTGAAAATAAAATATGGCAAAACAGACTTCAGGAACGTATTTCTAGAATAATTCTAGTTTAGACTGGCATATTAGACAATCACTTTACAATTTATAAGAAAATAATGAGATCCAAGAAAATGCCCCAAACGGTTAAATTACCCGATATTTGTATTCTCCGTGTTAATAAAGGCCCCGGCGGTGGCAAGGTAAATTAATGTTTGCTCTCCGCGCTTATGTTCCGAGATATTGCATATTTTGTTTTTGTGTTTAAAAACACGATCGGACGCCATGTATGAATTTTGAAAATGCTGTAGTACGCTTTGCAATTATTCTAGAGACTTGAAATAAACTTTTTAATTTTCAAGTAGTCAAAACGTACGTGCAGGAACAAAGGAAAGTTAGAGCATCGGTGGGCTTGCCCCCGCATACTTATTTGAAAATTTGCGGATAGTTGATAATAATCTTTTCTCTAACAGAAAGGAAGAAATATAATAGCATAACATAATGTCCGTTAGGGCGTACAAAGGACCGGAAGGCGGCATCGACAATCAATTATTGATCACAAAAGTGAAGGAAAATCTGTACATGACGAACGGGAAAAGCAAAGGATCAAAATAACCGAAATGTGAATTTAAATAATTAGATAATCTGAGCGTAAAGACAGATAACCAACTCAAAATTTCAAATAGGTTCGAAATATTAGCCGAGCCGATTAATAATAAAGATGGCATTAATAATGAAATGAATTTAAGTAGGGTGTGGGAGGCAATTCGTGATACAGTGACAAGCGCGTAAAAAAGAACGTGTAGGTGAGAAGAAACAACAGAAAAACAAACCTTGGTTTGATCAAGAATGCATTTAAGATAATGAGCAACGCAAAATGAAACATAATGAGCTAAATAAGAAAAACGGGGCAAATACCAAACACTACAGTAAAGCCAAATGCAACGCTATACGTGAGTTCAGAAAGAAAAAAGCGATAATGTCTTACAGAGAAAATTTAGGAGACAGAAAAACAGCAAGAGAAATGACATTAGAGATCTAAACAAAGGTTTAAACACACTAAGAAAATATTAACAGCCAAGGTTAAGGATGATTAAAAACGAACGTTCAAGCGGATCCGACTACAATTATCGATGTATGGGAAAGTTATTTCGACAAACTTCTCAATGTACACAACGGAGAACAGACATAGGAACTCGAAGTGTATACCTCATAACCATGGATAGCCGAAACTAGCGATATCGAGGTCGAGATATCGATCAAGAAATTTAAAAAAAATTAAAATCACCAGGAGTAGACAATATTCCAGCCGAATTAGTTAAAGTGGTGGAACGGAACTAATCAAGAAGCTACATACTGTAAGTGCTATATGGAGAAAGAAGGAACTGCCGAAGGAATGGAAAACCTCAGTAATAGTTCCGGTTTATAAAAGAGGCGTTAAAGTTGATTGTAATACTTAACTTGGAATTTCTTTACTACCAACATGTTATGAAGTACTGAGTAATATCCTGCTAACATGCCTGAATTTATTCGTAGTTGAAACAATTGAGAATCATCAATGTGGATTTAGAAAAAAAACATCCACGTTTAACAATTTTTTGCCAAGGGACAAATAATAGAGAAGAAATGGGAATACAATGAGATGGCTAACCAGCTATTTATTGGTTTTAAGAAACCATATGATTATTTCAATTGGGGCAAGTTATACATTATCCTGGTAGGATGTGGAATTCTGAAAAGCCTTGTTCAGCTAGTTAGGATGTCTCAGCGACCTCATAAAAAGAGTTCGTATAGGTGATGATAATATGCCAGATAGCTTCGAGATTCGCAACGGATTGAAACAAGGTGATACGTTATCACTATTACTGTTTACCTTTGCATTAGAATATAAAATTATAACAAGTAAAGAGGACAAAAGCGATTAACATTGAATGGCTTGAACGAAATGTCCGTATATGTGTCCGTTGGGATTTAATAGGAGACAATATAAATTCACCATAAAGTAACACTGATGTCTTACAGGTGAATGTAGAGAAAACAAAATACATGATAACAAGCCGAAACACAGAGGATAAAGACAATAGATATATGACATTTAATAATGAGATGAAACAGAAAGCAAATACATTTAAATATTTACAAGGGAATGTTTTTTGCTCGAACAAAAATTCTGGTGCAAAAATATGTTTCCTTAAGAATGTGATACGTTAGCATCAGAAAGGACGATCATTCATCTGTGAACTGCTATCTTCCTCTCCCAACTGACCAATGGCTACTCAAATACTGTATAGTACAAAAGACTGTAAACAACCTTTAAAGTCGTAAACGCGTGAAGGGAGTGAGACAAAATAATGAATACATGTAACGCGGATGCTGAGCTACCAGAAGCGGGAGATGAGAATGATAGCAGCCATCTTGAAAGAAGCCATCTTGGAATGTGTTCTAGAATTTACAATAGAAAGTGGATCATGTGACATATTGTTTCAGACTAGCTTGTTTCAAGAAATCTAAATCTGAAGTCATTTTTATTTACCTTTATTCGCTTAGGAGATAAGGTCCCTTAATGTTGGGATTTTACGTTCTACAACATGTGCGTAAAATGGTATTCATTTGGGTGGACACTCAAACATACTGATTGTCTCAAAACCTTATAGACTCTGCGAAATATATTGGACTTAACAGCGGCGCCTGCCTCTGGACAAAGCACTAATCACAAAGCCTTAAAATAAAATTTAATTTCAATTTACTATTTTCTGAAAATTGTGTAGCTCGTTGACTTTTCACGATATACCAACACAGTTTTGATTCCCAGTGCTGGCCATCCTAACCGAGTTTTCCCCGAATTCCTTCGATCACACCAGGCGCATGCTGGGATGGTACTTTAAATAAGGCCAGGTTCAATTCATGTTTTACCCTATCTTCTCTCTATGCCAGCCAATGACATAGATTCAAGTCATGAGAGACAAAAATGGAAATTAAGACGCATCAGATCGGGTGAACGAGGAACCTCTTACTTCATCAATCGCTGTTGAGGGTACCGAGGCGGGAAGAACACAGATGACTGTACGTTCTGATGAACTTTTTCTTTTACCAGCAAGATGGTGCGTTTTCCTCTACCCTTATGAAGTGAAAGATTAGATTAGATACAATTGCGGATGTTGAAGCAGTCGGCAAGGGTTCGACGAATGTCCCATTTCTTCACTTGATTTCACGCCCTATGATTTCTATCTGAAAGGCAGTAATCGGGAAAAATCAACGAGCTACACCACATACAGCAACAGAATCAATCATACCTGCGAGGCTGTTGAACCTAATGTGTTTCGCAGGGTCTATAAGGATTGGAGAAAAATACTGGGTTTGTGTGTCCGCCCAAATGTGTACCACTTTGCGCATATGTTGTAGAACGTAAAATCCAAATATTACTAAACTTAAACGAATAAAGGTAGATAAAACTGACTTCAGATTTGGATTTCTTGAAACAAGCTAGTCTGAAACGATATATCACATGATCCACTTTCCATTACAAATTCTCGAACAAATTCCGAGATGGCGGCTTCCAAGATGGCTAAAATCATTCTCATCTCCCGCATCTGGTAGCTCAGCATCCGCGTTACTTGTATTCAATATTTTGTCTCACTCCCTTCACGCGTTTACGACTTACAAGGTTGCTTCCAGTCTTTTGTACTATACAATATTCGAGTAATCATTGGTCAGTTGGGAGAGGAAGATAGCAATTCACATACAAATGATCATTCTTTCTGATGTCGACGTATCGCATTCTTCAGGGAGAAACATACATACTAAAATGTAATGGACATGCGTACCAAAATATAGCACCACTTAAATTTCATTTTCTCAGCACAGCCATTTCGCACAAGAATTTTTGTTCGAGTAAAAACATTCCCTTGAATCATATGAAACAAGCAAGAACGAGGGTACGAAAGAAATATAAAGTTCGTTAGCATCAGGCAACACATGTTTTTATTCAGTCCAGAAACTCCTAACCTCAAGATTAATATAAAGAAAGTTGAGATTGAAAATATAGGGCCTACAAAACGGTTATTCTGCCGGTAATATCCACGAACTCTACGACTCATCCGATGTTTTAAGAATAATGAAATCGCTACGACTAACGTAAGATGAGCAGGCCATGTAGCTCGAATGGGAGAAAACGAATATTATATTGCATTGTGGTTGGTAAGCCAGAGGGAAAGAGAGCGTTGGGAAGACAATAATATCATAAGAGATTCTGGAGAGGTAGGTGTTCGTGATGAAAACTGGCTTGATTTTGCCCAGGATAGAATCCTATGCTGAACGTTTTATTATTGCGGCTATGAGCTTACGAATTCACTTTGGTCAGGCAACTTCTGCTTCTAAAGAGAATATTAACAATTATGTGTTTTATACTACAGAGTTCTCTTCATATATGTCACAAAATACTTTAATGGGCTAGAGAACAATATTTACCTATCGCACTTCTACTGTAATCGGCATCTTGAGAATCAGTCCATTACAATGTGCATCTAGAATTATAATAAAAAAGAGCATGTCGTCTCAATAAATATATTTTGCTTGGTTTAAAATATCTTGACATTGCTATGTGTAAATTAAATATATTCTTCTTCATTACGTCCTCAGAGGAGAGGTCCGAAAACCCGGTCTGGCCAGAATATAATGACCCGGATCTAAGCTTGACCCTAATGACCAGATTAACCCGGTCTTAACCCGAATTACTCTGGACCTTATCTAGACCCAAAAAGTAGGCTGACTTTTACGCGGAGACCCGATGCTCGAATTTGACTTGGAGCTTAATCTTAACCCGGTGACCAGATCTTGTTCGTGAGGTTTGAACCTATCAATATTGTAATTTGTGAGAAGTGAGATTCTGTACCGGAGCATTCCTTCTGAAAGTTTTAAATATTTTAAAGATTTTAACCTGGTTAATACTTTAAACACAAAATTCTATAAGAATAGCCTTTCCAGGAAGTGGTGTGTGTGTTGAAAACTGTAATTCCTACAGTAATTATACCAATACTTTGCAGAGCGGTATTTGCAAACCTGCAAATATTATTTTCTTTTCGAGAACACAAGACTATTTTCAAATATTGCTATTGCTAGAAAGTTTATGGCATTGTATTATTCTTGCTCAGGGGGTAACATCACCAATCCTAGTTACACCTGAAATGAAAAAGTGCATAAAAAATAATTATTAAATTTCTGCTTTGCCTTCCGGGTCAACGGACAGACCTAGTCCATAACATAGACCCGGTCCAAAACTGCCTCGACTGACCAAGTGACTCGTTTCAACTCTACATAGGAAACAATATTTTGTCGATGCCTACCTCACGCCAATATTCGTTATAAAATAAGCCAGATTACAATGATATTTTTTGTCGATTCTGGCGGATTTCCATACTTAACATGCTTCCTACCACCTCAATAAAATGCGTGTGTGAAGTTGGCCCCCCAAATATTTGGACCAGAAGTGATTTTCCTTGGGCCAGTTAGTACTAAATTTGGGCTGGTTGGGCTAGCAACTTTCAGCTTTTGGGCTAGTCAAATAAAGGAGATAGGGGTGTCCAAAGTGTACATAATGTGGAAACTGCATCTTAACGATCCGCCACTGAAACTTGGGCCACGCGAGATTTCACTTGGGCCAGTTACAACTCAATTTGGGCTGGTTCGACCAGCCAGTTTCAGCATTTGGGCTAGTCAAATAAAGGAGATAGGAGTGTCCAAAATTTGGAGCTAACTTCACGCTAGCCCACCAAATGTTTGGGCTAGCCGAGATTTCACTTGGGCTGCGAAGGACTCATTTTGAGCTGGTTGGGTTAGCCAATTTCAGCTTTTGGGCTAGTCAAATGGGCTGCGAAGGACTCGTTTTGGGCTGGTTGGGTTAGCCAGTTTCAGCTTTTGGGCTAGTCAAATAAAGGAGATAGGGGTGTCCAAACTGTCCTTAATGTGGAAATTCCATCTTAGCGATCCTCCACTGAAACTTGGGCTAGGCGAGATTTCTCTTGGGCCAGTTAGAACTCATTTTGGGGGGGGGGGTCGGGGGTTAGCCACTTTCAGTTTTGGGCTAGTTAAATAAAGAAGATAGAGGGTGTCCAAAGGGTTGTCCATGGAGGCTTTTTCTCAGGATGACAAGATCTACAACATATCACGGTTTCATTCCACCGAAATCCATTTTCCGTAAGGTTTGTGCGGGGTCCTTTGAAAAATCATGATCCACAAAAATTCAACACAATTTATGTTTTTTCACTTGCATTAGCACTGTACGTATGTAACTTCGTCAGATGTACATTTTTTATGGACCTTTTTTCTTTAAAAAATCAAGAGCCCATGAGCCCCAGTAGTACGTACGTTCAAAATATATGGATTAAACGTTAGTACCGAAACATTATTTTAACGTTCTAAAAGTACGGAAATTTCGTCCTGTTCAACGGCTTATTCGACGTTTAATAATGGTTGAGAAGAAAACTAGTTGAACTCAAGAAGGGGACGATGAAGTTGGCCAAAACAGAACATGGTTGTTGCCTGTTTTTATACACGTTTAGTTGTACTTTGTCTTTGCTTTCATCATACTATACACTATTAACATTCCAACAGTAAATAATCCAAGTGTCTCCTGCAGGTTCGAAGCTGGAACTTGCCGTACTCATCGTTGGTAACTCGACACGTTACAACTGGACCACGTAATCACCTTGGGATTCACCCCTCTTTTACGGTATTTATAAGAAAAGGCAGTCTTGAAAACTCCACAAATTCAGACGTGTAGGTTAACCATCATGTAAGAATAAGAATAATTATTTATCTTTCTTTGTTATGTGCATTTTTCCTTGTTGAACCCTTTGACCATCGCTACACTATGAAATGTGTATTTCTCAAGAAGTGTAATATGACGCTTTAGAGAAATGCATAAAAGCGAGATGTATGTAATAATTGAAAATGAAAATTGAAAATACTTCATATTATCACACTATTAGGGAAATTAAATACAATAGAATCGATAGAATTGAATTGATTGATTGTAATCTTCTTCTTTATAAATTAACTCACCGATTCAATATCCATGGTAACTTCCTTTCATTGTTGCGAGACTATCTCACTGGCCGCGAACAACGTGTTGTTCTTTCTGGATCATCATCTAATTTTGTTCCCGTTCTGTCTGGTGTACCTCAAAGTAGTGTTTTGGGCCCGCCTCCTTTTCCTTCTATATATGGACGATCTCCCATCTTATCTCTCGTCATCTGAAACCAAAATTCTTCTTTTTGCAGACGACTGTAAATTATTTCGAGAAATCAGATCATTACAGGATGTTGCTGATCTCCAAAATTCCATCTCTGACCTCTTGGACTGGTGTGATGCGTGGAACTTGAAAATAAATCCCTCAAAATCTTCTTTTCTTACTATTTCATTGAAGAGGAATCAAATCCCATCTGCCTATATCATTGATGATAATCCTATTGCTAAATTTTCTTCTCAAAAGGACCTTGGAGTGGTATTTGACGAAAAACTTCTATTTGCTGATCACGTGACTTCTGTAACTAACAGTTCTATGCGCTTACTTGGTCTTCTCTATAGATTTACAGAAATTAAGGACCTTCATTCATTGAGTATGTTCTACAAAACCTTCATCTCCCCTAAAATTGAATATTGCTCCCCAATTTGGAACATGGCTAGTATTTCTAATCTACCTCATACTGATTGTTCTGAACTTCTTTCCTACAGTCAAAAGAAGAATACCATCGGTACGTAGCTTAAGCAAACCCGAGTTATTATCCATTCTTGGTCTCCACGTTCCCTCTTCTCGTCGCAAGCTGGCAGATTTGATGTATTTATACAAGATACTTAACGGTAATCTTAGAACTGGAGAGTTGATATCTAAATTTTACTTCCGTGTTCCCTTGCGAATAACCAGAAATAATAACCTCCTTCATTGTGCCACGCCTAGGCTAAGTATACTGCAGCGCTCCTTATTCCATAGACTAGTAATTATGTACAATAACCTTGATTCAAATATTGATATTTTCGGATCTGAACACACTTTCCATCGAACGCTAAATACAAATATGTGAGTTATTCCTCTTGTGTAGTATAATCGTTATGTTTTTTATATCAATTGCTGTGTTATTTTTTTTTTGTTTAAAATTTAATTTCATGTTATTTAGTTTGTAGTGAAGTTATTTAGTTTGTTGCATTGTTATTTTGTTTCTGTGTAAAATGGCAACTCAAGCTGTATCTGAAACTTAATAATAAATAAATAAATAAATGTTCATTGAAATATAGTTTAAAGTTCAATCTGTTTTCAACATCCAAATGAAGAACATAAGAAACGTAGTTAACCTTTCTTTTCACTTTTAAGCATAATTTGAATGCAATTAACTTGGAAAGATAATCAAGAGCACAGTCGAATATAATACACTGTAAAAATTGGAGACACAACGTTCATCCAAACAATGGAGGCAGCTCAGCTGCCTCCACTTTTTGCATTAACCTACATTCAGCCAGTTTTCGGTTGAACGTTTTACTCTCTGTAAAATTTCAAAATGCACATATATGTCTTTTTTCAACGTATTTCATTGAAGCAGAATACTTTTTGAAAGTAGAAAAGAAGAAAATGTAATGTTCCTTTAAAATCTAATATTTAAAAAAAAGAAAAAAGTTCAGGGGTCTGGTTTCGATCCAGGGTCCACTTACACACTGATCAGATGCTCTTGCCACTTAGCTACAAAGGCAATTGGTGTTTATGGCTTTCCGAGTGATATTCATAGCTAGGATTTTACTGCGCAGGAGGTTAATGGTAAACATGTAGATTTTACTACAAGGAATGTCTGGAGAAAGAAAGGAGAGATACATTTTCTACTGTGTCAAGATTTATACCCAACTTAATTCCAATTAGCACCAATGCAATCATGTCGTTCTCGATCCACCAGTCAACTGTTTACTGTTCACAGTGTAACAGCAACATAAACACTCAAAATGGTGGGGCGTTCAGTGACAAGCAAGAAACTTTACTCCTGTTATTGGATTATAAAATATCCAACCAAGGCTTACACTTCATCCACAAAAGTACGTAACCTCAAAACGGCCAATTTAGCTTACACTGCGATCAGAAAATGACAGTATTTTAAGCGTAAAATAAGATGAACGTTCACCGACGAAACACGTTGGCCAGTGTCAGCCAATTTTCAGTTAACGTTCAGGCATTACAAAGAAAATGTTAAACTTTAAAAAGGAGTTAAGGTTACCAGTCTTTCCACTAAAGGGCTTACACAATATCCACATTTAAGAGTAAATACAGCAAAACACTAATTTTCGACTTTTGTTCCTCCATAAAGCGGAGTAACTTTCATCTATTTCGTGTTTCCACTTTTTACAGTGTAGTTAGAAACACGTCCTATCAACGAAATCTAATTTTCGTTGGAGTATAGGTTGAAATTCAACCTGTTTTCAACATGCAAAAGGGAACACAAAATAGTAGTTAATGGCATTAAATAAGCTTTTAATTAAATTGACTTCCTATAAATTAGAAAGAATCCCACCAAAGAAAATATGTACCATGGTTAAAAGTAA
This sequence comes from Lepisma saccharinum, assembly GCA_022664845.1. Taxonomy (NCBI): domain Eukaryota; kingdom Metazoa; phylum Arthropoda; class Insecta; order Zygentoma; family Lepismatidae; genus Lepisma; species Lepisma saccharinum. Next base: position 17,005 of record JAGDQP010031809.1, read on the forward strand.
CAGTTGAATCTATGTTGAATTAACATCTTTTCTACAATACCAAGTCTTTGTTGAAATATGATTTAAAATTAAACGTACGTTTTTCAACCCATAACGTTTAATCAACGAACTAAAACAAAAGTCGACGTTTAAAAGACGTTTGTGTGCTACTGGGAGGTGTCTATGGAATTATAGAAAATTTAAGAAATGAGAGTCAGTGTGCAGTTTATTTAAAGTTGAATTCATGGCACTACATTTTATACTCTATTTATTGTAGTAAGGAAATCTAAACTCAACTGAAAATTTTCTGTCAAAATCCCCACATAAATAGTTAAATAATTATTCACTAAGTCTCCTATCAAATTGAGTACAAAAGTGTAATTTGTACTCTTTGAGAACCCTGGGAGGTAAAAGCAGTAGCGCGTGGAACTGTGATCAAGAATACCTTCCTATCCCTCATGTGCCTTCCACGGTGCGTGCGTATCGCACAAGCGATAGTTTTACCTTTACTATTTTCCCGCGAACATTTTCAGGAACCAGGACCGATCCGTAGACCGGCGGTATAAAACCAGTGCTATAAAGAATTTATTTTAAGTCAAGACATTTCACCATCCACTCTATGACGTCATATAAGTTTTGTAGCAAAAATCACTTCAGATCCATAACTTTCATCTTGCTCAATTTTCGAAATTGTGATATTGTTCTTTGACTTCCCAAAAACAACGCAAAAACTGGAGGCGAGGGCAGTGCAGGCTCTTAACTTGTCCATCCAACTCAATATGGAGTGTCGCACTGTGCGGCCGATTCCAACAATCTGGCCAAAAGTAAAAACCTCAAGTAAATTATCTCAAAATCTGTACTCGTTTTTCTTTAGGGGTCGCTGATTACGAATCTGATGTCAGAGTTAAAAACTGTAGTCCCCTTCGTCCCGTATTGACAACCCCTATTCGTGGAACAGCCAGTATATCATGTTACAATCAAGGTGCATATCATTTTCATGGTTTCTTGGGTCGCTGATTACGAATCTGAAGTCAAAGTTGCAAAACATAACCCCCCTTAACAACATTTTGACATTTTCGCGTACTATTAAATTATATTTTTAAAAGAAATATTATGTTGTTTTTTATAAATGATTCCTGATTGGATGTAAATTGAGTAATAATTAATAAATATATGTGCAAATGCTTTGTTATATAATAACGGAATTATGATAAAATTAATTTTTGAAAAAATTAGTTTTTATTAATTATAACGAAAAATCAATTTATTCTATTATAAATGTGATTACAAAAAATCTGTTTCATCGTCAGGCGATAAATTTATAGACGCGTCAGTGTCTTCTGATGTCGAACATTCTGAACCTGAAACATCGTTTTGTTCATCTTCTTGACTAACTCACAGTTAGTTGGAGCCAACAGCAAACTAACAATTTCAGTTGACAAGCTTCTCTCTATCAGGCACGCGCACACGCACATATGTAAACATACACACTTATCCCATGTCTTCCAATTTCTCTTTTTTTCAGGTTAGATTTGTCTAGTTTCAGTGGTTTGACAAATGGGTTCTTCGGTGGCCATTTTAGATTAAAGATGACTTTTTTCAAAATGTTGTAATATTTTCCTAAACTACTCGTGATGATATACTTTATGGCAAATTTCATATGTCTAGCTCAAACTGTGTGGAAATTTGTTTCTTTGGGTCCGCCATTTTGGATCCAAGATTGCGTCCTTGGATACATTCTCTAATATTTTCTTAACCTACTAGTGTTGATATACGGTCATACCAAATTTCGCTTCAGTAGACCAACTGTTTAGTCCTTGTATTATATATAACAATTGGTTTTCGGGCGGTCATTTTTGATCCAAGATGGCGACTTTTTCGATGTACCCTCATTCCAAACTTGGTGTTTCTGGCTCCAGTATTTTAGCCTGGGAATTATGACGAGTGAGTCAATCAGTCAGTAAAATAGTGAGTGACGATTTGGTTGTAAAAAAAATGAATAAAAAAGAAGGGCAGCTATGTTTTTATATATTGAAGAAGATACATTTGACTATAACTTAAAATAAGTTTGTCAGCGGAATAACACGGAAAAACAACTTTTTCGTAATAATTTATCGTATTGCAAACATTTCAATTAATAAAAATCAATAACAATTATTGTTCCACTAGCAATTTATATTTGATAAATTATTATTACGTGTTTTTCTTTTTTTTATTCTACGTATATTAATTCCATTTTATTTGATTATGATCTGCTTCAATGTAAAGTTTTTATACAACTTTCGACACGTCAGTCGTTTACTGCATCAGTAACACAATCGATGCCAATCGAGAAAAACGCATCTTTCCAACTACTATTCTCGGACAGGTAAAAATAAATAAATACTTTCATAAGTAATTTCTGACCTTTACGAATATACTGAAATCAGCCAAACACCAAACAATTCCTAAAAAAATACTTTTTTTTTAAACTTATGGCCAGTTGGAATCGGCCGCACTGTGTGTCGCCTTCTTCTAATATTCATGTAATTATCAATAAGTGAATTAGGCAAATGTTATTTATGGGATAGAAGCACGATTGTAAATTCGTGTACCAATTATTGCAAATCATTGTATTCCATTGTCTTTTACTCTAATAAATCGACATTGAAATTACTATTAATACCTGCTCGAAATAAAATATTCGCCTGAACAAAATATTTGAGGGTCAACTTGAAACTAGCCCCCAACATTGTACACACCCCTATCTAGCCTATTTCACAGGCCAAAAAGCTGAAAGTGGATAGCCCAACCAGCCCAAATTGAGTTCTATCTGACCCAAGAGAAATCTCGCCTAGCTCAAGTTTTAGTGGCGGATAGTTAAGATGCAGTTTCCACACAATGGACATTTTGGACATCCCTATCTCCTTTATTTGACTAGCCCAAAAGCTGAAAGTAGCTAGCCCAACCAGCCCAAAATGAGTCTTACCCAGCCCAAGTGAAATCTTGGCTAGCCCAATCATTTGGGGGGCTAGCGTGAAGTTAGCCCTCCAAACTTTGGACACCGCTATCTCCATTATTTGACTAGCCTAAATGCTGAAACTGGCTGGTCCAACCAGCCCAAACTGAGTTGTAACTGGCCCAAGTTAAATCTCGCCTGGCCCAAAATTCAGTGGCGGATCGTTAGGATGCAGTTTCCACATTATGGACACTTTGGAAACCCCTATCTCCTTTATTTGACTAGCCCAAAAGCTGAAAGTGGCTAGCTCAACCAGCCCAAAATGAGTCCTACCCAGTCCAAATCGCTATCCCAAACATTTAGGGGGCTAGTGTGAAGTTAGCCCACCACACAGCACAATCACGTTAAATAAACGTGCATTTAACTTTCTCTTAAATGTTTAATGAACGTTGAATTTTGGTTGAATTTACGTTGATTCCACGTTTACACAACTATCGGATTAGTAGTCTAAGAAATGTTGACTCAACGTTTAATGTAACGTTTAATAAACTTTTTAAAGACGTTGAATTAAACCTAATCCGCAACTAATTTTTGCAATTGACGTTGATTCAACGTAACAAAACGTTGAATAAACGTCTACTCAACGTTACGCAACGTTAAGAGAGAACAACATTCAACCTTCAGGACAAATTTCGTACCTTTTCCAAATATCCTTACTTACAACGAATATTTGAATCTGTGAAGATGAACAGAGTAATATAAGTTTTCCAGACCGAAGCCTAGTATTTCAATGTTCAGTACGATACAATTTTAGGGTTGAATTAACGAAAAACCCTTTGATTATAGAATTCAAACCTGGAATCAACCCTAAAATTGTAATTTCAATTAAAGCATATCGTACTGAACATTGAAATAGTAGGCTTCCGTCTGGGATACTTACATTATTATGTTCATCTGCACAGATTTAAATATCCATCATAAGTAAGTATTTTTGGGTAAAGGTACGAAATTTGTCCTGAAAGTTAAATTTTACTTCTCCTGAAAAGTGACAATCCAACAATCCGGGTTTGATTCCCGGTGGGAGAAGTTGAAACGATTTTACCTAGACCGTCCGTCTCTGAAAATATTATATAACACCTAATGAAGTTTAAGGATAAAACTATCACTGGCAATTGTTTCTGTATGTTAGGAAAACTCACAAACAATCAATGTTGAATCAACTTTTAATCAACGTTGTGCTTTCCACCATTTTAGAAGGTTTAAAAGCACAATTTAATTCAAGGTTTAATAAACGTTTAATACTGGTCATTCTTTAAACGTTTATTAAATTACGTTGACAAAAATATAATCCAACCTCGCCAAATACAACGTTGTCAAAATTGAACGTTTTGAACGTTTATAAAACGTTAATTCAACATTGTGTGCTGTGTGGGCCCCCAAACTTTGGACACGCCTATCTCCTTTATTTGACTAGTCCAAAAGCTGAAATTGGCTAGCCCAACCAGCTCAAAATGAGTCCTACCCAGCCCAAGTGAAATCTCGGCTAGCCCAAATATTTGGGGGACTAACGTGAAGTTAGCCCCCTAATCTTGGGCACCGCTATCTCCTTTATTTGACTAGCCCAAATGCTGAAACTGGCTGGCCCAACCAGCTATAATTGAGTACTAACTGGTCCAAGGAAAATCATGGCTGGCCCAAATATTTGGGGGCCAACTTTACACATGCCAATAAAACGGTAATCAACATGCACGGCAGTGCATGAGCCAAGTTCTTCACGTCAGAAAACGTCAGC
>JAGDQP010031810.1:0-16184 GCA_022664845.1 Lepisma saccharinum
GTGTGAAATTTTTAAGATACGTATAACGAAAATATGTAAGCTGACTTTTCTAATCTATTTCTGTGAAACGTGTAAAATTTTCAAAATTATATGAAATGTTGAAAAATGGAAAATGAAGTAAAAGGGAGCAAATATTTAAGTACAAACAAAAAGAAGATAAGAGTACCTTACCGGGAATCGAATTCCGGCCAGCAATTCAATACTCGACTATTACGGTACGCCAATAGCTACTGGTAAATAGTTTGGCACCTTCCTTTAGACCCTTTTTATGCAGACACACTCCTTTGCGCGTAGAGAGAGAAGCGCAAACAGAACGTTCTCTAAAACCAACGTTCCTAGAAAGACGTTCCTTGTTGAAAGTACACAACGCTGCGTGACGTCACTGAAGGCCAGTTTGCTGTTGGCGCCAGATGAATATGCTGCAGTTCCTTGTTTTCGGATTTTTTTTAAATGGGTTTGGGTTTTTTTTTCTTTATTGCGTGCTGCGAGTGTAGTTCTGTTTTCAATGTATGTTTGTGTATTCTTTGACACTGCCGGGGACTTCGTGTGCTGTTGCGATCTGTACAAATACAAGATCTAAATTAAAGAAGAGTGGAATAGAAGACGTCTCTTTTCATAGGTATGTAGAATTAGCTTATCTTTGATGTAGCATACAATAGGGTCAATTAACTTTTCTCATGCAAACAAATAATAATCTAATACAAAACACTTAGTATCATGATTTACGCTCTCATAGTATAGTTCTGTTTCGTTATACAGGGAGTCCTTAAAGTCCTGCAGGAAACAAACTCTATAACTTGAAAACTATTAAGTTTATTAACATAAAATTTTGTGTGTACTTAGAAAAAAGTTAAAAGTTTTATTTTTTCTTGTTGAAGTTTATTGCCGAACCTTCAGTTGTGCACTACTCACGTCCAAACAGTGTTGCAGTCTTTTTATGAATCTGAGAGTTGCGTACTGATGGTGCTCCTCTGGGATATTCAGATTGAATTGTTATTAAAGTCCTAAACGAACTGGTAAGGTACTAACGACGGGACGTACAGTTAAACGTGGGTTCAGAACCACTTGTGTCCCCATGGGAAATTGAACCCGGGATCAGTTGATTACAAGGCAGCGAGCGTTACCATTCACCCACCGGGGATATTGGGGTATTCAGAATCACATCAATTATTTTGTCTTTCAGATCGTCCATATTAACTGGTTTCTGTGAATACACCTCGGTCTTTACATGTCCCCACAACCAGTAGTCGCAAGGTGTAAGTCTTATGATCTTGCAGGCCAAGGTGTGGGTCCTCTTAAGCCAATCCATCTCTGTTGAAATTGTTCGTTAAGACCTTGGCCTGCAAATTCACCAGACTTACACCTTACGATTACTGGTTGTTTTGACATGTAAAGACCGAGGTGTATTCACAGCAACCAGTTAATCTGGACGAACTGAAGGATAAAATAAGTAATGTGATTCTGAATATCCCAGAGGAGCACCGTCAGCACGCAATTCTCGGTTTCCCAAAAATACTGTAACACTGTTTGTACGTGAATGGTGCTCAACTGAAGGTTTGGCGATGAACTTCAATAAGCAGAAATAAAACTTTAAACATTGCTCTAAGCACACACAAAATTTTATGTTAATAAACTTAATAGTTTTCAAGTTATAGAGTTTTAGTTTCCTGCACGACTTTATGGACTCCCTGTATAGTTTTGTTTGTCCTAAATCCTGTTACAGTCTATTTTAAGATGACTCTATAATGTATCTAGATGATAAATAAATAAATAAATAGTTACATGGCATGACTTCGAAATGCAATCGAATTCTACAATTGTACAACACAAACGAAAGATGCTTCAAATTAAGATAACTATGTTAATAGCAAGCAAATATGACAAACTGTAAGTTATTATATTTTCTATGTTCGAAGGTTTCCCACAATTAAACCAGATTTGATGAAAACATGGATAGCTCAATGTAGAAGGAGAGACCAATGGAAAACGGAATCCTCATATGTATGCTCCGATCATTTTCTATCAGTTGATTTTGAAAGAGATCTTTGGTCTGAACTGCTGAAAACTAAGCTGAAGAGGAAATTAAAGCCGGATGCATTTCCTATAGCAAAGTTACTACCAGATAGGTTTGCTGCTGGTGAAACAGCAGAATCTGCAAGACGACGACAAGAACGAATATTAAGGAAATCTTTGGCACAGGTAAATTATTTAAAATTTGTCTGAAATTTAAAATTAACTTTAACAAAATTTTAATATAAAAATAGCATATATATTTTGTTTTTCAATTTCAGGCTGCTGATTATTAAATCATTTACATTATCTAACTAATTGTTTCTTCCAATTTAGGAGCACCAAGAGATACTAGAAAGTATTTCAACATTAGAACGCCCATCAGATTTTGAGGTAACGATCAGTAGAGATGAGTTATTTCAACAGCAGGACAAAGAAAGTCAAATTTTTAAGAAATCAAGTCAATGTTTTGAAAGAAATTATTAAAACAAAAGATGCTGAGCTGAAACGTATGCAAGAAACAATTGATGAAGTAAAGAAACAGCTTCTGAAACATTTCACAGAAAATCAACTAAATCTTCTGTTGGGAAAGAAGCTCAAAGTGAAATGGACTGCAGAGGAGATGTCCAAACCATTCACTTTGAGCTACTGCAGCAAGAAAGCATATCTTTTCATGCGAAACGAAATAAAATATGCTATTCCAGGTGAGTGTCATACAAATTAAGTTGAATAAAGTTTAACATGTAACACAGGGATTTGGAGAGCATTTAGTTTTCAAACTGAAATCAAAGATGTATTTTTTTGTTTATTTCGGTTTCACTGAGCATGCCGTCTACTTCCATTTTGGCCCTATATTCCATTTTGTCCTTGATAAAATCCTCCTTGAGAATATAAGCTTGGAAAAGAAACCAATGGTATTATTATTGAACCTTATTTTGTCTTTTTATCACAACTTTGAGCATTCTTTTCATCATTTTAGCTGTCTCTGTAAAGGAAACGCTATTGCATTTGTGTCGGTGTCAATAAGGCATTATGAGAAAGAATGAAACCAACCTGATCTGTTAGTTTCGAGGGCGCTGATCACGAATTTGAACTTTATTTTTCTATAGCTTGACCGATATGTCACTTTTCAGGTGTTAAAGCAACCACACGGTTGCTTGATTACAAGGCTTGCCTCTTATTTTCAGTACAATAAATTACGGTACCGATGATTTCTCAAGTTTTATAAATTTTGCACAGGGACAGTCACCGTTGGGTTGATGCTCTGCAGGAATTCAAATTCGCTCTTGTTTTTATGTTCTTCTAACTGATTTGAACTAATTAATATCAATTATTGTGACGTATTCGGGGATCGTTCAAATATTACCTAATCATCATTTTGGCTTTTTAGACCCTCTCTCTCTCTCTCTCTCTCTCTCTCTCTCTTGTAATTGAAAGTAACCAATCTCAGACCCCGTCTCCTCATATTCAGAGGCGGATTTACACTTCTGCCGCTTAAGGGTTAGCGACAACTAGCCCCCATAAGTTACCCCGGTCTCACTTCCTTTCCACTCAAACCTTCTTGCCCTCAGCAACAATACCCCCCCCTCTCTCTCTCTCTCGGTAATACTTAAACATACGGGTTGTTTAGAGAACCTCCTTACATTCAAGACACCCTTGTACTCAATCTTCCAAACTCTAACATATACATTTGTATAAAGCATTTAATGTTAAAAATAACGTTGTCTGCTAGAGCTTTGAACATTAAGTAGATGAAAATACGTAACGCTGATCCACAAAAGGGTATGTTTCGAACACTTCATTTGACTACAATAAAAAACTTACACAGAAAAAGAACTCTAACGAATTAGAAATGTTCCAGTGGAAAATACAAGTGGACTTTGGCAATTAAATGAATTTCCTTCGTGAAAAAGAGTTTGAGATTGATTCTATTACATCATCAAAGTCCACCTTTTAGGGTATCTCGGATTCGATAGTCAAAACTTCGGCATTCCTCAAACGTTCCTCAGTCATGGTACATCTTGTGTAACTTTTCAATTTTTTTCAAGACGGACAACGACCTTTCCGCTGGACACAGGGGTTGTCAAAAAAGTTTAGAGCTAACATAAGTCAAGGTAAGGGTACCACTTTGTAAGGTCTTGAAGTTCGTACTTCATGTACCACTTTGTTTACAAAGTTTGAATATGGTTTTTGGACGTTCATCCAATCCTTAAAAAAAATTAAACACTCGTTTACAAAATCTTCCGTAGTTGGTAGATCTTTATCGTAAAAAGTACACAAGTCCAATTGTGTTCTATTACTATGTTTATGTTAGGGTCTTCTTTGCCAGCGCTAATTAAACATCCAAACAACGAGTTGAGATCATCGTATACAGTTTTGAATCTTTCCATTTCGTTACTTCATGTTACTATACTTTATCAAAAAGTTAGGTAAAGTATAATTACTTGGGTAGACTACGATTCGCCGATTTTTTCAAGATGGTTTATAGGCCTCCAGGGGAACCTTCCATTTAAAAAGGTAACGCGCCATACACAGTACCTCAAGGTGGTGTGGAAAGCTGTGTATTATTATTATTATTATTATTATTAATGGGCACGTTGTGGGTCTGAACTCTGCTGCGGTCAATTCGATACTGTTGAGTGCTTCATTAATATTACGATTGCATACATATGTTAGAGTGATTGCAGACTATTATTTCTTGAGCATTTCTTTTCCCTCGTTTATGTGTGTGTCAAAGGATATCTTCTTTCTTTTTACTAATTTAGATCTATTAATTTATTATTTAAGTACCTATGTGTCAATTTGGGGAGGACTATTTAACACTGAAAAGCAATAATAATAGATATTAACTTTATTTTTTTTAAAGGAACGAATGTAGGCAAAACTGGCTAGCTTTTACTTGTATGTGTATGCATGCAGGCAGAAAGTGGCCTTCAGTGACGTTTGTTTACCTCACATCAGGCAACCTCTCCTTCAAGGAACCTTGCTCTAAAACAACGAGACCAAACCAGTGCGTGTAAATCTGCTGTCGCGCACGCTAGATCATGCATTTGTATTTTAGAGAACGCGAAAAGCAAAGTTTTGATTTTTCTTTTCCTTTTCTTCTTCTTTCTTTTTTCTCCCAGCTTGTCCCGCGATTAAAAAACAACTCAATGTTTATGTAAATAAAGGAATCGCGAAAAGCCTTCCTTCTCGCGTAAAGCGTTTACGCGCGAGAGAAACACCGTGGATGAAGGTGTCTTAATCCTTCACGTTCAGTAGTTCAGCAGAACCCTAAGAGATCCCACACTACAGATGATTTTCTTGAGACGATTCACTCTATTTCTACTATATGTTTTAAAGCGTCATTCCTATTTTGTTTTATGCTTCTCCTGAACAGTTGCGATATTTGATTTAGTTTCTCTCACCTCAGAGCGATTCAATTGTCTTCGATGGCTGAAAATTAGCCAGTGAACCGTGGTCAGGAGACCTGACTCACAGTTTTAATTTGAAGTCTCTCAGTCAGAAGTTAACGTGCTTCTATCCACTATAAGTCCAACTGATGTGTGTCAAGTATGTTTTATTTAATGTGTAAGAATGTAGCGAGGTGCACACTTACCTCGAAAATCCTTTTTGTATTCAGGAATGTTGCCAGCTTCAATGCTCCCTGTAAGGTTTACCAGAACAGTGTAGAGAACAAATACACCACCCACGAAGCACACCTTATAAACCCTTCTGGTAAACCTGTGCGAAGCCATTTTGGGTCCGTAGCGTCCTGTTACCTACATGAGTCGTACACCAGATTCTCTTAAGCTGCAAAAAACAAAGAAATTAAAATGATTACTTGCATTATTGAGACAATATTTATATACCATTATTGTGTATGCTGCTCCATACAATGCAAGAGCTCTAAATATACAACCCAGTATACGTTTAAATTAATACCCAATATAAGTTATATTTTCTAGCAAATGAAAAAGATACTTACAAAAATTTCCAACAGCTCACCTAAGACTAAGCTCTCCTTTCAAAATCAAAGAATATCTGCGTGTAGAATATTTACTTGTAAATTACTCAAGTGTACTGCTGTGCTCATGAATAACTAGGTGGTATGTCAAATGACTCATTACAAAAAAAAATGTATTTTCAGCGGAAATAACATTACCTGTTCCTCTTGATACAATCAACTTCGAGCTTTATATTATTATTATTATTATTATTATTATTAAGAGGAAGTATAACATTGTTCGACATTCATTGCGTGACGTTCTGCTTTTTGAATACACAACAATGTGATGATGTTCTGAAAGTGTCAATATTTCGAAACTGAATATCCTGTCATCTATAACTTCCAATACTTTTCAACATAATAATAATAATAATAATAATAATAATAATAATACTATAGTAGCAGTAGTAGTAGTATAGCACAAATCACCCATTATATTTAGGTCTGAAATATACTTGTGAAGAGGAGAATCTTCAAACATTGGTTCAAATACATGATGGCGATAATGTTGAAAGACTAAGAGATTATTTGATTTAGATAAATGATTGTATAAAAAGATTTTTGAGAGAGAGAGAAAAAATTTAACAATAACAATTCAGCTACTGTGGTCTAATGGTGAAGGTCATGAACAGGCACGTACCCAGAAATTACTTTCGGAAGAGGTTTCCTTTGAAGGGTTATGCATGGTCAGCCTGTATATGAAATATACATGAAATAGATGTTATTAGGCTTAAGATTATACTAAATTTCCGAAAAAAAAAACGAAATTTCGGAAAGGGTCCACACACCCCTGATGCCACCCCGTAATACCCCACTGGTCATTAACTATGTAATGTATCCAATAGCGTACCTAAGCATTTCCCGCCAGCAGATAGTGTCGTCCCTCATGGTTAATTATCATAGTTGATTTACACGCATAATCTATTTATATAGTTTATCTGTTACATATATGTAAATAATATCATCATCATATTCATATTCAGCCGTTTTCGATCCACTGTTGAACGAAGGGGCTCCCTCTTTTCTTTCCACATATCTTGGTCTGCTGTTATCCTCATCCATGTAGCTCCTGAAAAACGCTTGATTTCATCTATCCATCTTTTATTTGGACGTCGTCTCGGTCGTTTCTCTTCTCTGGTAATCCAATGTAGTACATTCGTCGTCCATTTTCAATCTCTTTGTCTAGTTATGTGACCGGTCCATCTCCACTTCATCTTCTTCGTAGTCTTCATTATATCTTCCACGTTTGCTTGTGTGCAAATCCATTTATTTGTCTTCCTGTTCCTCCTAGTTATTCCCAGCATGTATCTCCCCATTGCTCTTTGTATAACTCTCGGTCTTAGAGTCGTTTGCGCATTAATGTTCAAGTTTCGCAGCCGTACATTATCACAGGTAACGCTTGAGACACATTGTCTTCGGAAATAAATTTCAATCTTCTGAACGAGCTCCACGCCATTTTACATCTTCTATTTATTTCATTAGTCAACTTGGAATTTGATGTTTTAAGTTGTTATAGATAAACATACCCATCAACTATGCCTATTGTTTCTCGGCGAATCTTTATTTCGTTCTTTGCAGAATGTTCATTCCACATTACTTTTATTTTACTCAAAATTCATTCTATGGCCTATTTTCGAACTCTCATTACTCAGCTCTTTCATTCTGGTCTGTAGATCTTCTGCACTTGAAGCAAACAGGATTAAGTCATCAGCGAATCATAAGCGATTAAGTATTATCCATAGATTTTTATTGCTGAATCGTTCCAGTTTAAATTTTGAAATACTCCCTCCAGCACCACCAGTCGAGTAAATGTTTCACATGCACTTTCGATGCCTTGATTTTCAAATGATTTAAGTATTGTTGCCAAGGAGACCGAATCGAAAGCTTTTTCAAAATCTATGAATCTTAAACATAGTGGAAGTTCATATTTATTAGTCCTTTCCATAACTTCATTCAACACTTGTATGTGGTCTATTGTGCTAAATCCACGACAAAATCCAGCTTCTTCCCTTCTGTAGTTAAAATCTAAGTCTCGTTCAATAAGATTCAAAATTTTTAATATATATATAATGACACCCATATGTCCTAGAATATCCTAGATCTTGATGCTCGCTTGACGAAGTTATTTAACAGGTTTTGCAATGCAGTGGCCTTGTAATGTTCCTCTCAATCTGCAGAACTACGAATTTTTTACAATTACATTCTAATATGCTTGCAGACAAAACTTACAATTGGGAAAAGAAAAATATATCTCTACTTGTGGGTAGCTGCTGCTATGAGGAACATTGAATGAGAGCCTGGAAATTTCCGCCGCCCCTCAAAAATTGACGCCCTAGGCCCGAACCTATACCTAAATACGCCACTGTATGTATCGTTACAATTTCTCCTCTGTAACCAACCCAGTCATTAAAAATTGGGAATGATTTAAATTGATGAGATTTGTTGACACTGATATAAGGAAACAAATCATGACTTTACGAATAGGCGCAAGCGGCCTCTTTATAGGCTTAGGAAAAGTGGAAACTGCTACTGACCTAGTGGACTGGATTGCATTATTCGCTATCTTTCCTCGAATTGGATCTTAACTTAGAATTTTATAGATATGGCTGGTATCGTCTCAGAGCCTATTGTTATTAACGTCCGAAACTATTTTATGAGTTTCTTATGAGAGGACGAGAAAGATTCGTTAAAGCGGTATTCCCCACTGCGTTCAGTAAACATGCAGGACAGATTTGAGCCTGGGACCACATGTATAATAATCGAGTACGCCAACCATTTGGCCAACAGAATCCCAGAAATAAGAATATCGAATTCAGGTCTGTGACCTTCCAGGAATGAAAGACACGTTAGTACAAACCTCTGGTGCATATCTAAAACAGAACTTCTTGATAACCCCCTGTCAATCAGAAATGTCTACTTATAATCAACACTTATCAGGCACGTACCTAGAAGTTGATTTCGGGGGGATCCAGCGCCTTCGAAGGGGGTCCGAGGTCTGTATGGGTGTGAAATTTACGTAAAATGCATATCATTTTGCCAAGTATTATACTAATTTTACAAAAAGTCTGTTTTTAGGGCGGAGGGGAGATGTCCGGATCCCTTAACCCACTCTGTGTACGTCCCTGCTTATCATGAATAAAATTAAGCGAATCCATATCAATTAACTTTGACTTTTTTGACTTAGGATAAATAATTAACGTAAGCCGTTAACGAAAAAAAAATCCAGGAAATAAATTAACTTCGAAATCAAAAGCGAACTTTGACGATGGAAAACAGAAAAATTCTTAATTTTAAGAGGTAGAAGCTAACGAGAAAGCATCTTTGTGTGGAATCCAATTCCTCTATCATGCGATGTATTTTAAGTGATCCACATAAGGCTACGTAGCCTTTTTTTGTCAATACCGCTCTCTCAATATTACACATATTCAAATACAGCTATATCAACGTTACAGACGAATAAATGCATATCTAAAGCCGCAATTTCTTTTCCTTAAGTATTGCAGTACCTTTTTCGATTATTGAAGGTTTTAGAAAGACGAAAGATAGTAGTTACGGCACGCCATGAAACAAAGAATAATAGTTTTGTAAAAATTCGAATTTCAGCTTAGATAGTTGATTGACCATGCTCTGACGACATAATTTACTGGCAGCCACATATAAATAAAAACAAATGTCCCAAAATAGTATATTTGAAATTTCTTTCAGTTATTACTTAAATTATGTGTTCAAATAAGGATTTTGCTGAAAGTGTGTTGAGGACCTGTTTTCATAAAGCTATAACGGGTTTTCCAATTTCATGGCTAGAACAGTTTCAAAATCTAAAGTAGTTTCAAAATCTATTTTGTACACATACCGCTTTCTAAACTTTGTAATATTTTTTTATAACTATTGAGATCAAGTCTCACATTAAAGCAACAACTGTTCTCGCTAAAGCATTTCTTTAGTTGAATATCATCTTAGGATGTTGAACTTACGGTAGATTTTTTACGTACTAGATTGTGAAAATGATCTCTCACGTTAAATGGTAGTCGCATGGTAAACAGATAAATGTTCAGTGTTTATTTCCAGTAATATTGTTTATCGATAATCTCTTACAACTGCTCATTAGGGCACCTTAAAGATAAATTGTCTATATTTGGAGAGCCATAAATATCATTCCTGTTAACCACGAGAGATTTATCCTAGGAGACCCTTGAAGGATCATTCCCACTCATAAGATTTTAAAATATAAGAGAAAAATAATATAGTTTGTGTAGATAATTTTTTACGAATGCTGTTTTTTAAAATTTATAAAAAAAATACATTCATCAGAAATTATCTACAATAACGAAACCTATTTATTTTAAAATGTCATAAGTAGGAATGATCCTTCAAGGGGTCTTGTAGAATAAATACTGTATCTCTCAGCTGTCCTAAATATAAAACTATTCAACAACATTGATCTTTAAGATCTCTTAAATATAGAAATATTAAACATGATTCATCTTTACAGCCTTCTAAGGAGATAATATTCTAAGTGATTTTCAACAAAAAAATACCGATACAATTTTGAAAATAAATACTGAAAAATAAAGATATGATTACAACCATGTATTGTATCCATTAAGTTATTTATTGCAGTCAGCTAACATGGCTTTACACCACAGACTAGAAAAAAGAAGATACGGAGTTTCACCAACTTTCGTTACAAATTTAGTTAATCTTAAAGTAACTTTAAACGCTTTAAAATACATTACATTTGTTAACTAACGATTCGTTACACTATTAACCAAGGTTGGTGAAACCTGCATTTAGTGTAGTAACAGTTTCATGCATTCCTCAAACTCAACCAACTCAGAGATTGAGTTTTGAGGAAGACACAGTGATGAATCTGTTACACTGTTTCTCCAACCTAATGTAAGAATTTAACGAATCACCAGTTAACGAACGTAATGTATTTTAAAGCGCTTCAAATTACTTAACCATTCGTTAAATTCTTAAGAAAAGTTGGTGAAACTCACAATCGATCTTGATTTTGTTTTGCTAAAGTGTGCAGCCTTATAATGAGTAATAATAATATATAAAATGAAGTTATAATGTTAATTACTGTCTTATGTACTTGACAGGCAACATAAAGCATCCTTCTTGTTTCTGAATGTATCTAACAAGTGCTATCGACAAACTTTACAAAATGTCTAAGCGTACTCTAGGAAATATTTATTGGTGAATTACTCACTTGTGAGGAGACTAATTTAAAAATAATTCTACACATTGACTCACCGGTATCGAAACAACTAATAGTTTAATCCAGAAAGTACAGTCCTTCTCGAGATAAGATTCATGTTACTGGTTCAATGTGTATTCGTAAAATATAGACTTAACACAATGATTAAGTTTTACCAGAACTATAAACAATGTTGTCCTTGCAACACCCTATGAGCACACAGAACTTATTAAGTTTTCTGAAACACAAGGAATTAACAGTTTTCTTAGTAAAATGGAAGATTTTAAACAAAACAGAAAATAACTTCGCTCATGCAATATAACGTGACGACTTGATTAGACGAAGCTTGAAAATTTGTATGAACAAACCGTCTTTTCATATTACGTACTTTGTACCGCAGAAAAAAACAAAATGAAATGAAGTTTGCATACACAAGGTCTGAAATAGCTTAAATATGCAATGCAATTGCAATCTGGATGGACACATTTATTACTGCTATTCAAATGCTTCCATTGGTTCGTGTCTTTTAAATATAAAGTAATTGAAGAGAAAATTTTTATTTAGTACATATATTGTAAAATCGTTGTTGACCACTTCAATTCTGACCACATGTTAAAATGTCTGCAGTTGTTAGATTACCTTATCGGTGTAAAACAAAGCCGATATATCCTCCTTTCATTAAAATTATCTCAAAAAGTAAGTATCTCAAAAAATAAGTTTTTAAATAAGAAACTGTGCTTATCAATGTTCAGACGTCTTCATATTCCATTAATCGAACAATTTCACATCGGGATTACATTACTTTACTTTTTAAATATAAATTTTTAAGGCTTTTTAATCACTGACTTTTGTCAGGATTACTTGTTTAGGACTTCTACCAATTTTGTACACAATGGGTAGATTCAGGGGTGTGCGAGAGAGGGTTCGCGCGAATCCTTCGTAGAATATATTTGTTCCGTGTCCCTTGTTAAAATTGCTCGCGAGGAAAATCGATAAGATGAACGTATTTTTCTAATTCAAACTTGTCCTGTAACCGTCATTTTCTTCTTCACATAGTTTCCACTATAGAGTATCAGGACGATACGCCACTGTTGTTCAATTGCTATACATTAATATGGCCACGAATATGTTTACTATATTTTTCTTATGATCCACCGTGTGTGTTTTGTGTGTGGGTGATTTTTTTTTTCGTGCGTGACTTGCGAGCCCCTTGTTAAATTATTCCGAGCACATCTCTGGGCCGATTGCAAAGACGTAGTTTACAAGTAGTCTAAGTTAGACTTAAACATCAATTTGGAATGCACTAGTTTAGTCTAAAACCATGGTCTAGCCTACATCTTTGCAATTGATTGAATATGTCCCAATAACTTCTGGTTTATTTGTTCTTGCATCGAACTTCAATATTATCACTGTTTTTGCTCTTAATTTTCTTTTAATTGAGCAATCGACCTCGGACGTTCGACATAATTCAGCCATTTTAGTCCACTGCTGGATGAAGGTCTCCCTCATTTTTACAACCAATCTTGGTCCAATGTCCTCAACCATGTAGCTCCTGAAGATGCTTTATTTTGTTTATCGATCCTCCACTTGGTTGTTTTTTATGTCTTTTCTGTGCTCTGGAAATTCAATGTAAATCACTTGTTCACCTTCTAATATGGTAATCTAGTTATGTGACTGGCCCATATCCACTTCATTCTCTCATGAACGACCACTCTAGGTTGAGTCCTTAAGATATTCGTTCAGGCGTTAATGCCAATCATACAAATGTCTCCCATTTACTTCTGTTAAGTCTACTAAATTGCTCTAACCGTTTGAACATCATATTGGGATACAGAATATGTTTTAATAGAGAAAAACACCCTTGATTTCAAGTGCCAATCAGACTACAAGATTACTTTTAGTATGATGAAAGTACTCCGAAGTAGGATGTTTCAGAAACTTCGTCCACCGTCAGTAACTGAGAATATTTATCGTAGAGCTGTGAAAAAATAATGTAAGACGTAAGTACGTATGGAGAATTTAATGGCATTTACAAGTTCAATGGGAAACATGAACTTCCTCTACAAGGATAAACCTGGCAATTTCCAATTAGAAAGTGGGGTAAATTTTCATTTTTGTAAAATCATTGAAAACATGATTTTTAGAGGAAACCTGTTTCTATATTTCCTAAGGTTTGACAGGTATAATAAATACCTAATGTTACAGGGCTAATATGCCAAAAATTTGTTCTCTCTCCAATTAACTTGAAACTATTAGACGTAATATTGAAACGAAAATATTGAACATATTGATAAAGCAATTTGACTGGAGAATTTAAGTATATATTTTCGAAAACAATAGTGTGCAGGGAACACGTATAACGCCATTAAATTTTATAGTAAAATGTGGAACCCATTTCCTTTTGTCTTAAACATTATATTTCTGCAGGAAATACATTTTTATTATCTCATTAATTTGTGAGCTACAGGAGAAATCTGAAAATCACTATCATTCTATTTTTCCCCTTGTCTGTAGCTTTGTTTCTTAGGCACTGGCGGTTGATAATAAGGTTGCAGTGTTGCTCTACAAAAATATGCTTTAATCTTTTTATTTCATTTTTTACAAAGAAGTATAAGATTAACTTCAATTAATATTCCTTCTCAGTCATGTCTCAATTGTAAGGAATTTTATTGTGCTGAACCTTTATAAGGAAATCATGAGATTTTTTCTATAGTTGATAGTAAAAAATACTCTAACCTGACTTCTTTACTTGCTATAGAGCTATCTCATGACAAGCGTTAACTATGAAATCGGTGCTCCTTTCTAGTGCATCTATGTCGTCTCCTATTAAACACAGTATTCGATTCGGATATTGAAAAAATATATATATTTTTTTTAATATGAAAATAATTTTACCCTTGTATTTCTCTGAAAATGTCAAAGTTTTGTCATGTAAAGGCACTAGGATTTCTAGGTCCAGCTCCAGTGTTAACTATGGGGGAAAAGGGGTTGATTGAGCTTCCTCTATTTTCGATTGCAATAATGGTGAATGTACAAAATGAAAGCGGAAAGGACAGCTATAGTTTAAATGTATCGAAGATACGAGTTACCTAGCAACATGAAAGTTTCTCATCTTGGTCATGTGAATGAATGAAAGGGGGATTTGTATTAGTAGAAAACGTAGTTTTAAAGTGATCTACCTATTTCAATATGTTATCATGAGACAACATCTATCCACAAGGAATTAACAATTCCATTATTAGTCGTCTTGTTTTATCTTTCCTGTAGATCTATTTTTATTAGTGCACATATTTGCAAAGCATATACGGTACATGTAAAAATACCTTGTTTTTTCTTGACAGTCAGATTACAAACTTGAACGCATTTAGGTATTCATCAGGGAAGTAGTTTTATTAAGTTTGTTTCGAGTTACTCATATGGTTCCATATAACTCTGTATTATTTCACATTAACCAAAAGTTAATTTTGGTGGCGATAGATAGTAATGAAAACCATTATTCTTTTTGACGTGAAATACATTTTTGAATTGTTTAATTTTATTCATTTTTTTTTATATAATTAGATTGACAATTCACAGCTAATTTCGTGTTTGTACCAAAGTATATTGTTTGAAAGTATATAATACGTTTAAGATGAAAGAACATTAACTATAGCATACATGAATATTAAAAGGATGACCGCGTTTGGTTTTGAATTTTAATTTTATTTTAAGGCCTTTAGACATTTTAGGTTCAGGCCGGGATAGGGTGGAGAGAGATTGTTGGAAGGTAGACAGACAAGGCCTAGTTTTGTAAGTACCATCTCAGTATTTGCCTGGTGGGACAGGAAAACACTGGAAAAATCTCATTTAGGATGGTGAGCTGCTGGGATCGATCCCAGGACCTCCTGAATGCTAAGCCAACAATCTACCACTGAGCCATGGTCATTCGGTGACCGCGTTTGGTGTTACATTCAATAATGCGAAACTATAATGGATTAAAGGTTACAGTTTATATTAAGTATCCATATAGTTTACGTAAGCCTGTGTGCAAAAATGTTCATATTACGTTCGAAAGTAATCAATTAAATAATTTTTAAAAAATGCTTAAAATTCAAATTATGACAATCTATATTAAGGTAAAATTGTAAAACTATAATAATTAAAATTCATCTTTTATTAATAATGACGTAATTCAATATAGGCATACCGTTGCTGAAATTTATTCCATTTTATGAATAACAACAGTTTTTTTTTAAATTATTATTATTATTTCCTTACCTACGTAACACATGAATCTGACTTTCAAAAGTCGATATTTCAAGTTACTTGCTTTTAAACGTATACAACATTTACTCTACTCTCGTAGTTAGAGACAATATGGAAGGCTTAAGATAAGTGTAACTATAGGGAAACCTTAGGATGAATCAGATACTGTATAGTTCAACACCTATAAATTGTAATTACCATTATTAACTAATGAAAATCATTGTATCCGGAATGAAATTCTCTAGCAGGATTTTCCCCATGATTTTTCGTTTAGACGTATTGGAATTATCTAGGGGGGGTGTAAGAAAATTCAAATTCAAATTGATTACGTTCTTCAGACCATACAAGATGTACATTGAATGCAGCGGTACAGAACTTGTTATGGGTTGCATTATGTAAATATACAAGTGTAACAAATTTATATTAACTTCGGTTTATGTAGTTAGGAAGTTATTAGAAGTTCATTACAAATTATTTCTGGTAGGAAGGAACCCAACAATATTACATGCTTACGGTACATCAACATAAAATAGAATTAACAATATTTATGCTTCGATGGAAAATGCTAATGAATCGTAAACTATTAATTTTGATAACAATCATATGGATTTAGGTGGGTTACTAAACGTTATGGACAATTGTGTACAGCAGATGTATAAGTTCACTTTTAGAAGAAACTAGCAGTGGAATTTACTACATGAATTACTTTCAAGAAATATACTAATTTTAAATAATATA
>JAGDQP010031811.1:0-10423 GCA_022664845.1 Lepisma saccharinum
TCGAAACTGGGAAAGCTTATTGCTCCTGTGTAAAAGCTATGAAGAATAATGATTTGTTCATTTTTCACAAGCGAGTTACCTCAGAAGAATTATAATGATGAGTACTTTACTGTTCGGGTCGATGCAATTTCTCAAACAAGCTTGCTGCCAATTTTCCATATAGCACGTAATTTGTATAAAATATCGAGTAGCCTTGATTTCTCTATACGTTAATAAACTAACAGCGATTTTTCCTTTTGGATTACTAACTGGATCGCCGGGGTTCCACAAAAAATCCTTTTCAACAACTTCTTTTTGTTCTTAATAAATAATTGTTCCTCTTTCCTTTCCATTGTATTTTTCAACATTTTACACAATTTTCAAAATTGTACGGATTTCCCGAAAATAAGTTAAACAATTTAAGTTAGATAATTTTATAGGAAATACAAAGACCCCAAAACGCAACATCTCATAGACCCGAGCAGTAAAGTATACGCATCATTATGATTTTCCTGAGGAGGGTCGCTTGTAAAGAATCAACGATGCAAGCTTCATAGCTGTAAAACAGGATAAATAAGTTTTTCCAGTTTCGAATTTCAACCTATATCTGTGTCTTGGTAACATAAAAGGACTAGTATAATAGAAGACAGTCAGGAGTGGTGCGATAGAGTAACGGACAACAAACAAAACTGAAGACTAGATTCGAGCCCCAATCCAGACAGTTGAACTTTTTCGCCACAGGCTTGATGTTTGACCAGACAGGTTTGTAGCAAGTTTGGTGTGAAAGGTTTGTAGCAACTTTGTCCTCTATCAATAGCACGTTTGCTGCAAAATTGTAGCAAGTTTACAGACTTGCAATGTACGAGGTACAAACTTCCTGCAAGTTTGGGTGCTAAGTGGGGTCTTTTAGTATTAACATGAATCCGGCAAGGTTGCCAATTTCTGTAATAAACGGAAATATCAGCATACATATGAGAGTAGTTATTGTTTTAGATTTAACAAGTGTAAAATAAATAAAATTATACAACTGTGAAAAATATAGAGGCGCAATAAATCAACTAGCAAGGAAGAGTTTAGAACAAATAGAAATATTCTACTGTTTCCAATAAAATCTATTAATTTTATTTGTTTATGTTAACTGAAAATGGTTATAACAATAATTTAAAAATAAAATTAATGGTCTTTGAACTGAGTTTAGAAACCATTGTGTTATCATGATCTAATTAAAATTACTTTCACCAGTATCCGATGAGGAATCCTCTAATTAATATCGGCACAAGTTCGCAGAAAAGAAAAAACAGAATAAGTAACGCTATCGCATTATTAGTAATCTCTGAACATTTAGATTACTTGTGTCATGTAACGTTACCTTAACCTTGTACGATATTTCTGTTGGTGTGAAAGGGTCAAATACCACAGAATTTGGTGGCACACACAGAGGGAGTCAAACAAGATCAAGTTTTTCTCTCTGACCTTCCCAAAGATTTCTCTTCGTGCTGCACACATTGAACTCCGATGATGCGTCTGGGCTCTCGAATTACCACCACTGGCCTACAAGAGACTGACCTTCAGGGTCAACCACTCATCGCGATAGTTATTTTCTTTCTTTCTTTCTTTTTTTATTTTTTTATTTGTTTGATAGGAAAGGTAGTTTCAGCAAGAAAAGGAGAAAATATTCTTCAATTTATGTATCTTTAACTACTGGTCAAGCAACAGTTTTTTGTTTGGGTTAGAGGAAAAAACAAGGAAGATTAGAGATGATCATCGGCTGGTAAAAAGCGCAATTTTAATAGACTTTATCTAAACATCAGACATGGTTTTGCCATTTAACTGACATGGCAAGTGATATGCAACTAGAAATCAACTTTCGAATACTAGTAATAACTATATACGTATGTATGCGCATGTTAGTTGATTTCAATTTGCGAAAGTAGTACATCAGTCCTCCCCAACACATGCCATCTCAATTAGTCGTGACAGAATATTGGCAAGAGAGGGAGGGGGAGGCGGAGTTCACATGATAAGATGAATCTTCTGTTAACCTATTCTTCGGTAAGTTTACATTGACTTGTTTATCATTTAAATACAAAATAGAATGCTATGCATATACAAAATGTAATTTCTACAACAGGGAAGAAGTTACGTTCAGTAGCGGTGACAGTTCATACCTTTCGTTAATAAATAACGTTGTTTTCTTGTGAATTTTTAACCACCTCAGACTCAGTCGTATCTTCTTGTGACTGTAAAGTGTAAATTTGCTGTCACCAAATTTGCCAGTGACCAAACATCTATAAAGTACACCAAGGTAAATTAATTAAAAGAAAATAAACGCGTCTGTTACATTCTTTGATCAGCTTGATAGGTTCCTATTTTTAATTTTTATTGATGCTAAACCACCGGTATTTGTTTTACAATACTATGTGCGTGAAGTGAGAGAGACGTGTTTGTAAACGATTTACTAACATATCTATATTTCGTGGAATGGGGGTGACTACTCTTATAATCCATGTGTTTTCACAACAAGAAGACGAGGAGGGGGTTAGTGAAATGAGGAGGGATTTAAATTTTATAATAGTTTGCTGTCACAATGCTATACTAATTTATGATAGTAATAGCATAATGATTGTCCAAATCCTGTCTCAATTACAATATTCTTGATGTGTTGTTCTGTGCTGTTGCTGTTTTATGTATTGCGTATTCTCCACATGCATAATAGAAGAATGTTAACTTCACTAAGTCTTCTTGGACATCTTTGTATCTTATCTTTCTTTATCCGCAAACACCCAGACACACTCACACAAAACACCTTGAACTTTTTCGTTTCTTTTTCCTTTTTGGTCAGTTCTTGGAAGAATGTCCATCTGCAGACCAAACTGAGAATATCCACATTATACACGTTGCCAATCAATGTTACCGACGGCATCAATGGCAGAAGTTGAAGGCACCGCTATGTCAATTTCTTGAGTCATTGTTATCATCAAACTAAAGTCAATGGGGGGCAACGTTCCTTACGAAGAAAAGTCTTTTGCAAATTTACAAGAAGGGTGTCTGTCCGTTTGGCATCTCTTTTGCTTCATCTCTGTCTTTCAAAGACATTTCTTGTTTCTTTTATCATAATTTTTTTCTCCTTAATATTCATCCACAACGCGTACGTGTCAATTTAACACGCTCGAACAGTACAAATACAGACCATGGCGATAGATTTCCGTATTCCTTCTTCTCACCCTCTTTACCTTATGCCAATGTATCATATATGAACTACAGAAAGGAGTCAGTAGATGCAACCGCTATCTGTTGTAAGTGACTTAATAAGAAAAGAAGAGGTAATATTTGGAATAAGATACTTATATATCAAATAAGAAAAGAATAATAACAAATAATAATTATGCTATTCTGTAAGAAGTAAGTTTTAATTCCGCTTTTAAATTTAATAAATTTAGCCTCAGGCCTTACCATAGATTCAATTAAACATAATTATAAAATTAGGACGAGAAAATTACTTCTATACGATATCATAAATGGTGTCTTAGTTGCATCTTCATATATATAATTCAAGATTTATAAAGGAATAAAGAGAACTGAATAAATACGGAACAATTTTAAAGAAGGCCAGTGTAAAGCTATGAAAATCAAACCAATAGTATAACTTTTGCGTATTAAATTATACCTGCAGAAGAAACATTATTTTAATACGTAATTTTTAGGGTGTAGTAGAACATGTGCAACAAAATTGGGAGATGAATTGCGAGAAAGGTGTCTTCCAACAATTGCCTGATGGTAGAAAAAAGAACGCACTATGCTGTCTTTCACAATTTATTTACCACTATGGAGCAGCTGGAAACATTAGCAAAGGTTTAATAAACTTAAAAAATGTAGACATTGAGTGTAAGAATATTGAGGTGGTTGTGAGCTTTAGATTAGCTATACCAAGCAGAAATGCTACTGTTGAAAGAACCTCTTGAATTGTAAATCCTCTATGGGATGATAGAAGAATCGTTTTGTATTTTGTAGCAGAAACGACAAACAATTGTTGTTGTCAAGTCTGCTTTTCAGGATCTTAGTTGTAAAAAATTTCATAGTCTGTTGTTAAATAATCTTAAACTCTTGCAAGGTACTCATTCATCAGAAAAATACATGGTAAAATCAATGTTTCTCGTTCTGAACTCAATGTTTCAAGTTATGTAGATTGTTAGAATATTCATGTGTTCGTTTGTATCATGTTGTTAGTTATTACTTTATTAAAAAAAAATTTAGCTAGAAAGGTGTCCATATACGTTTTGTCAAAAATCGCTTCGTTTTCGCAGGGTTTCTAACTTAGAGTTCAAAATCTAATTCTTTCAATGGTAAATCCAAGGAGCATGCTTTGAAGTAAAATTTAGCTTTGGTGAGTTCATTTCTATGAAGAAGGTACATGCTAGGAGTTAAAATATAATTAAACAAGCAAATACAAAAACCTTCAGTTATTTATTACGTTGATTCTTTGAATCACTACTAAAATGTTAACCATTATTTAAAAAAATCACATAAATGTTCATTTTACTTGTTTTCCTTTTCCATTTTGCTTGGCGACTCCTTTTTTGGTTCTTATTTTATAGCTTAAACCATTTAATTTTGGTCCTAAACTGTTTGTTAGTTTCTCTAGATTTCATCTTACATTTGCTAACAATGTAGTATTATTGTTTCATCAAAATTATAATAAATAGTTAACCAAAAAATAAATTATGCATACGTACATAAACATTACACGGTTTCTTGATTATTTGCTCCCTCTACTTATGATGAACAACAGTGAAGCAGCACAGAAGGCAGTGTTGCAAACTGTGATTGTTATAGCAAGTTAAACAGAAAATCATGATTTATGAAGAGTAACGGTGACTCACCCAAGCATGTCCGCAAGGAAAAAAAGCAATAAAATGTTGTATGATGAACCTACTGACAATTTAATTTTATTATATAGCATCGAGCTCAACGAGCCTAAGCTCAGATAAAGGGTAAATACATTGAAATTTACACAAACATCAGATGGCATTGAATATAGAAAATATATATATATATTTATTACTCTTACTTCTGAGAACAATTGTTTCTCATACTACTCAACATTTAATCTACTCTACACATAATCTGACCAAGAAAAACTGAAGTTGTTACTAAAATTATATTTTATACTTATTCCTAATTTTTCCGTATACCTATACCTACAACTTAATATCTATTCCTAATTATCTATAGATAAAATGTCTGCTAGGTTAACATAAATATAAACTGACTGGGAGCTAAGATAATAGGAATGGATAACTAGAGATGTGTATCCCAGTAGTGTTGTTTAACCAGCCTCTTGAACATATAAATATTTGATGTGTCGGATTAACAGGGGAAGTTCATTAAACGTTCTGTAAAGAAAATATTTTACTCCTGTTTTACCATATGTACTCGTTTGCATTGTTTGTAAATGTAGTGACGACTTTGATCTGGTATTATAATCTTGAAAATCCAGATGCATATTAATAGATAAATTTGCATGAGTCAAATTTCTTATTGCCTTATACATGTATACGTTCGAACACAGTAAAAAATGTCGCCTTAAATTTACTGACCGTTTACCGTCAACTCTCGCTGTCAACCGATTACAAATGTATGGGCCAAGTTTTTATTTTTTTAATATAAAAACGGCTGACTGTATATTTAGTAGCAAAATAATATTGCTCGTATGTATAAACTCCTGCTCCTAGCTGTTAGTGGCCTCTATTTGGTATATCAAATCACTATATTTATTAAATTTCCTAATGCGTATATACATAAAAAAGAACAAGAAAAGTTAATTTTCTTTTTTAAAAAAAGTAAAAGGGTTCGATCCCGGGACTTTCCGATCAGCTTGCAGATGCATTAACCACTGGACTAAGCTGGAAGCTGCCGAAGAAACGCTTGTCTGTGTTACTTATAGTTTATGCTCTGCGCCTGCGCGAGAGCGTACCGGAAGTCTTTCTGCGTGTGTTCTCGGGGCCGGGGAATGGCTCTAAAAAAAATATTGCGTTTCACATAGCCAACTAAAGTTTTGTTTTTTACCGCACAACATTCAAAAATTAATATGTTGCTTTCCCATACATTACCTTTCTTAATGTTGAATTTCCAGATATCTTCAACACAAACAGTATTAGTGTATCACACTCGAAAACCACAAAATGTGCTGTTACCGTCCATTTAATTCATTTTATCTTTATCTTATCGAAAACCACACACAAGACACGAAGCACAACACAACACAACCAAATCAACGCGCCAGCAATACAATTGTGATTTTTTTTCTCCATTGCGTATGCGCGACACAAAATAGTCTTACAGGAAAATGGTCTCCTACTATTATTCTAGAAATACGGTAAACCGTATAATTTTCATGGTAGGAGGCACTTATTTTCACGGTTATTGGTTACAGTGAATGTAGTTAAATCATCACATCCAAGGGAAGAATTACAATAAATACATTTCGTTGGATACCTTAAGTCTAATCAATAAATTGACCTAATCGTCTTTCTTTTTGTTATATATAAACGTTGCAAATCTTTTAAACTAGTAAATACATAAAGAGGAGGACCTTTCTGTGAAGTGATTGATCTTGTGATCAAGATTTGGCACTCATGTAATGAGACATTTTCTTTTAATCTCTTGCAGATTTCGTGTTCAGAAGAACGCTTTAATTCCCATGGAACTGATGGTAATAATGAAGCCTCCTCTTTCATTCAAATTTCCTTCCGAATATGTTTACTGGTTACGGTAATAAAATATAGATTTTTTTTTAGATCTAATGGCTTTTAAGAGTAGCAATAAGCCCACAAACTGGACTTATTATCAGAAGTTGTAACATTTATGAAAAAAATATTCTGACAATTTCCTTGCTTGCATAAATGTAAATGTTATACCCGATGGGCAATAATAACACAAGAACGTTTGAACTTAACAGCTGGACGATAAAACTGCTGTGACTTTAAGTAGGATAATATTATCTATTGCATTAGCCATTTTTCAACCGTGAACGAAACATTCACAGATATTCAATTAATTTTACCATATTTTAGCTTCCGTCCCATTCCGTTCTTGCTCCCTATAAGTCATACCTGCTGATTGTTTCAATTAGAAACACAGTACTTAACTATCACTTCAAAATCTGTATTTGTGGTTTCATCTTGATTCTCTAACTTTATTTTGCTTTTAAATACATGTAAGTACCCCAAATGAACCTACACAAGAACACTTGGAAATTAATATAAAACAAATTGTAATTCCTGTTACACAAAGTCTTGTTCATTGACTCGATTGTTGTTGATCTTTGTTCACTTTCAATCGTGCTGAAAACCAAACTTGAAGAATCATTTTATGAAATATTTTATTCCGATATTTTCCTTAAATCCCATCTCTGAATGAAACATTTTTTTTTTATTTAACAGTCTGAAAAACGTGCTTCTTGAAAACATTTTATATATGTACTGCACATTATTATAATAGCCAGAAATCAAATTCATAGAAAATGAAGTTGTGGTGTCCGTAGGGTGTCACACTTTATATGATGTTTCTCCTTACGACGGCAAGGCACAACAGAAGAATGAATGGCAGGTTACATATCACCGTCAGCTATCATGAAAGAACAGTAGTTACATTTGTTTTCAAGACATCGTGCTTACAACCGACAGAACACACACATCTTTTGTTGTTGCGAAATTGATCTTTGTCTTGAGAGACAATTTATATTAAATTGTTGAAGAAATACCACAAAAAATAAAGGACATGAATTTCATTGACCAAAGACGTTACATATCGTACGTAACTACTTCGTGCGTTACGTGGCCTATGATGTATTGCCACTAAAGAAGAACATGTTTTACCTTCCAGTGAAAGGAGTATCTTAAGCCGTCAATTGTTTACATGACTTGTCAATGCATTTTTTAATTACACTACAGTCTCCCCCAGTAGTATTTTTCTCACCTAAATAGTGTCCCTGTATTATCTGTTGTGCAATAAACAAAGAATTGAGATTATATTAATTAAATGTTCTGTGCAGAGTATCGTATTCATATGTCCCCGGTGGGTATGTAGTTATACTTGTTTCCTTGAAAATAAAGTGTTCTCTTGAATATAGGAGCGGTTCCTAACTAAAGTCTGACTCTGGAGTTAGTATATTAACCTTATCTTCATCTGACAGAAGACAAGATATCCGTTCACCTTCTCAGGGGTCTCCAAGTTATAATCATACCTTCCTGTAGAACACACACCAGCTTCACCATTGTGTTGCATGATTCCTAAACTTACATGGAAACTACGAGTGATGAAAGCAGAAAAACATTAACATGTAGATTAATTAATTAATTTGAATCTTTAAGTTTTCATGACAATTTTCCATAATGAAAGATTTACTTAGGTTTAACATTATGTTCAATTTGAATTTCATTTTTTTAATTTATGGCCTTTAGGCATCTAAGGCTCAGGTCGGGATAGGAGAGGGAAAAGGATTCGGGAAGGTGTCGTCCAGGGCTTATGTTCAAGGTACCATCTCGAAATTTGCCTAGTGTGACTGACGAAAAACCCTGGTAAAACCTCAGTATCAGGATGGTCGGCCGCTGGGATCGAACCTACGACCTCCCGAATGCTATGTCAACGCTCTGCCATTGAGCTACGGCGGTTCGGTTTTAACATTATGACGAATGTCTTATAATTGTTTCATCGACTTATCTGTTAGGGTAAGGTAAGACTTAATATCGAATGGGATTCTACAAATGATCTACTCTTCCATAATATTCTGGCGAATAAAAAAAAACTATTTGCAACAATACTGTTACCCCTTATACACAATATATTTTGATTTGTTTCATATAAATTCACTGTTAACAATCTCCATGGTAGTGTTTTCTTGCTATTTTGGTAAACTTTTAAAGATTTTTGGTGAATACTTAGAGTGTGATATTTAAGCTTGCTTCATTGACATCACGTGTTGAAGGGTCAATCGATGAGGAAACTACCAGGGTAAGACAATGAAATTTGCACCTTATACTTTAATAATAAAGTCAATAGGCACATATTTAAGGAATGACAATATTACCGATCGTGTGAGGTCTTTCTGTTGCCGTCATTTTATAGTAACGGTGCGATCGAAATATTCCGATTTCGGAGCGTGGGTACTAGCAAATGGAGGGGATACTGTTATTAATAATAATCGTGTAAAAATGCGCACCTAATTACGCTATCATTACCAATATTTCTTTCAGAGAATGACCGGTGACACTTTTATAGTGTAACAAAAGTAATTGCAGCTTAATCTGGAATAATGACGGCGCGTTCACACTAATACATGATATTGTAATTATATTATAATGGAACTTGTAAAATATAGTTCTCTTCCAATGAGTGTATACAGTATACCAGTTCTGTTTGTGGCTACAGTGTAAATAAACTATATCTTCTTAGTTATCTATTGACTTTTGAATTATTACATGGCAGGATTTTGTAGGACATTTTTCCTTTTTATTAGTAGGCCTACACTATGTCTAAAAGTTGCAGTAGGAATTAGTATATTTCATTCAGGCATTCTTTGTTATTTTTTTCAATTTTTCATTTCACTTACTATTGTTTATTTATGATTAACTATAATTTGTGATCTTATTTAGTAATAATTAGATTACTGTTTCTAGTCTTGTTGACAAGGACAATATTTGGAAATTTAATAATTTTCTCCTAAATTATGTAAGAGATTTATTTGTTTCAGCCTTGTATTACCACGTAGGCTGCAGGTTTTAATTTTGAACAGCTTTGCAAGGACTCGATTCTCAGTCCCTTCATTTATTCATTTATGTATGAATATACCGTTTCCTGCTCTTCCTATATAGCCAGTTAGTAACTTGCTTACTTTAGATTTGTGAGATGTACTTTGATTCTCCTCCTCCGTAATATTACGTGTTTGTTACCAACTGAATCATGCTTGCATTGATTTAAGTTCATAACGCAATTAGGTAACTTAACTTTTGGATCCTTATGAGGAAAACGTTTTGGAGATTCCTGCTATCTCTATAGTACAAGCCCTTGCTATAAGCCCCGTAGAGATGTCATGCCTAACAGCGGTTCTCTCCAGATCTAGTATCTGCAGTCAAAAACAAGTAAACAAAACTTGGGTAGACATTCTGAATTCCGGGCAGTTTTTTCTATGACGTTATCAATATGGCCGCCAACAAATTTCGACTCACAAAATTAAACAAAATATAACTTCTCTATAGATAGAAACATCGTTTCTGCTTCATCTCTAGAGAATCATCGGGAGGTGATTCCTGAGGTCAAAGCAAGAAAAAAAAAGTCCTGTGTCAAATTCTCGAATTCCGCTTCGTGTAAGATATACAGGGTAGACAATTTGGAATCGAAAATCGACTGTAGAAAATTGTAACTGAACATAAAGATGTGGAAACAT
>JAGDQP010031812.1:0-21711 GCA_022664845.1 Lepisma saccharinum
ATTATTATTATTCATTTATCTCTTGACGCTAAACTGGAGGCCATATCTAGAGGGCGAAAGCTATGAATAAAAATATTCAAATTAGGTGACAACACTACTTTTCTGCTCAAATTAACATCAAATTCATCTGAAAATTTCTTAAAATTTTACATGGCGATCTCCCCCACCACCTACACACACGCGCGCGCAATAAAATATAACAAAATGAATTGTGTGAAACGAGCTAGAAAAATTGATGTGAAGTTCCCAGGATCTTTGCCATCCGTCTGTGATATATTGCACGCTAGCCTTGTATGTATGACCAAGTCACGTGCTAAGAGATGTTTAATATGAAGGACTTCTAACATAAGAGTTGGTGTTTGCTGCAATTGCATGTGGATGGAACGCCGAAGAGAACGATAATCAGAAAAAAAGTTAATCTTAGACCACACTTTGGCACAAGCCATAGTCCCTTTAGAAGAACAATATTCAAGTTGAAGAGATGTGTGAGTCTTGTAAAATAATCTCAGTGCTGTAAGATGTTTCAAATCAACGAATCTATACACATACAGTTTCATTGTTTTTTTTTAGTATGTAACTCCCAAAAGTAGGCTTTGAGTCGGTGAAAATACCGAGATCTTTATGTATTAAAACGTTGGCAAGAGATGTTTTAATATAATACCACGGACTAAATATTAACATAGACTGACTTATAGTACCTACGTATTATCGTGTGCGTTAATCTTAGGAGCACGTGATTTTAAACTTGTCGTTAGATGGCTCTGGGGGCTACTACTGGCAAGAACCAGCGACAGAAAGTAGTCCCCAGAGCTACCTAACGGTAAGGTTCAAAATCAAGAGCTCTTAGCTCAAACGAGAATGGATAGACGGTATAAGTTATGTTATTATGTAGTCTACGATAATACGAACTATAAAGAGAACGTTTCTCAAAACTGATTGTGAGGGCAGTATATTTATCCATGTTAATATTTAGCTACAATTTATTATACCACGGAAAGTTAACATACCCAACTGCAATCGCGCTACCTCATGAAGAGTTTAAATTTCTCCGATAATGTTTACAATCATCAGTATACATACGAACATTGCTTCAAGATTAAGTGTAATAATTTAAAAAGTTCTTAGAAGCGTATTTTCATCTTCCAGATAAAAGTATTGTCATGTATTAAGCATAAACTCCATGTTACTCAATTATGCAGAAACAACGCACATAAACGAGATAATAATTACAATATTTACAAACGTGAAACTTATTTTCGAACAATTTAGATATCTTTTAGTAACTCTGAAATCAAACAGTTACTTTCTTTCACTTGAATTCATAATTAGCATCAAACACAAAATTCGTTACGTTGTTTTACCCACAAATTTTGCCAATGTTTCACTGCCGTGGTTTATGGCCACTAGTTATTTTATATTTCACGTTTGTTGGTAAAGTGGATAGAAGAAGTTTCTACTTTCTTCTTTCTATCACTAATTCTTCACTGATTTCTCTCTTGTAAAATGTCGTCCTATTATTTCTTTTTACGTCTTGCGATCTACAGAAAATTATTAATTTCCACAAAAGCGCAAGGGTCCCATTTCATCTTCAGTACGATTAGATTTTAACGACAAATATAATTCTTCAACGCAAGTTATTCGGTCTAAAAATGTATCAGTTACTTTTACCACTAATAGACGTTTCCACATGTCAAGTTATTGTGCTTTAAATTGCATAGGCTTTGAAGTCCAAATATTACAACAAATTAAATCAGAGCCCTGTTGCAAAGTTGTTAGTGGCGTCCATCCGAAGAGCGCGACAACCCTCATACAACCTCTCATCAAAGTGGAATAATTTGAAGCATTTTTTTCTTTTTTTTTGGTACGGGGAGCATGTTTGCATAGGGCAAGATTCATTTCTCAGTTAAAGTGCAATTATGATATTGATAGGTATAACAAACTACTTAATTATTCCATTTTGCTATCAGGATTGTCGCGCTTTTGAGACAAACCTCACTAACTTGTAATTTATTATACAACAAGCCCCAGATATATTTATTTCAACCCCCATATAACAGTTCAATAATGAAAACTATAAAGCACGTCAATAAGTAGCATGATGAATAATGCTCCAAGACGATGCAGGGAAAATGCAATATCTTCCTGTCTTGTAGACTGGTGTAAAAGAGCAAAATGACTAATTTCGTCGTTTATTAATACGTGTTCAAATCCAGCTTCAAGTACTCTTGTGATAATTTCATTGAATCTTGGAACATTAGGTTAAACTTTGAGAACCGTAAATGACGCAGGAAATAAACTTATAATATAATATCACTGCTGATATGAAAATCCATTTTCCTGTTTCTTGATCTATTTTTTTTTCTTTAAAACCAGTTGCCGTGTCCATGTCAATTACAGTAGAAGTCCGATAGATCGGCATCCAACAGTCCGGAACGCCCGTTTGACCGGCACCATTCCAGGTTTTCTTTCCTGTAAACGCTTGTGAACGACAGTTGGAAGCGCTTGGCATGGTTCGGAACCACTTGGAAGTGTCCACTACGCGTCTGCTACTGTTAGACCATCGCCGACTACGATCTCTTAGCGGGTTACATGCGTAGGACCAACACGGCGTTAGACCAACACAGGATTTTGCCCTGAGGTGTTGATCGTACGCCGGTTCTTGCTGCTTGAGAGGCTGTTGGTCGTACGAAGTGTTGGTCCAATGCCGCATCCCCCTCTTAGCGCTTTCCCATACGGTTCAAATGTGCGAACACGACCTAGTTCTCTTGATGGCCGCTGTGGCGCTACTTACAGGCAATACAACCTACGTTGTAGTTAGCTGGTTTCTTGGCTGTAAACAGAGTTGTAACGCTGGAAAATGTTATAGACATGAACAGAACAATGAATTTTTGTTTTGCTAACTATCCGACAAAAATGGAATTGTTTCTTAACCTCAGTTTATTAAAATAAAATGAAAATCACAAGGAACACTACAAATAATTAGATGTAAAATCAATCTTTTAGTAACGTATCAATTTACTTGATAGTGACTTTCAAGGGTTTATTTGTAGGGCAGGAAAGGGGGAGAAAATATCCTGTCACTTCATGTGATTTTCCTGGAACCTCACAAACCTGTTTTCCTATAGGGCAGGAACACTTTTCACAAAATATTTATAAAAAATTCTTTCGTACGGGCATACTACACCTCACAATGTTTGACTAGCAAGTCCCTTTCTTAAAAGCGGAAACTGTATTCAACATTATTCAGGTATCACTGGTTTTCTCGTGTTACATGACCGCATCGGTGCTATCCAATGAGCTCTATATTTAGCCATACTGGATTGTTTAATCAATGTCAGTCAAAGCGAGCACTTAAAACTCTATCGTCCACTTCCAGTCTAATCCAATATGGACCAAACTTTCAGTCCTAACTCAGCTTTTTATGCTTGTTATCGCTGTGTGCCCCGTTTTTAATTAATATATTTATTTTTAAATTATGAGCAGCGACAGTGCCTGGGTAAAAGTGCTTGAGGAGGCTACAATATTACATCTGAAAAAGTCGGGAGCACGACTGAAGGTTTTGACAGGTATAAAATAAACTGTGAAGCTAGAAGAAAGCTAGGGTTGATTTAGGGGGCTTCAGTTCTCTATTGCCTGTCTGGTGCTGCCCCGGAGTATGAGGTACTGAAATACGCATGTAAATAGCACATCCTGTAAATATTAATGACGAATAAAACCTTACTTCAATTGATTGAACTGACATGACATCCTAAACGAGCTGGAGAGCTTCTAAGTAAGGGACCTACAGTTTTTGGTAAAGTGAGATTTGATACACTCCGTTCACTGGACCTCGGCGGGAACTGAACCCGTGACCACACTCAGAAAGCGAGCGCGCTAGAATGACAGTACCTGAAAGCAGAGAAGTATATTCTTAAAACATTTTAAAACTTTTCCGGAAATACTGTATTCTTTAAATGATATACGCCACATTTCCAAAATGTGTAATTAAATTTGTTTGGAATATTTTAAAACATATTTCTAGTAGTGGCCATATTTTTAAAATATATGAATACTCTAGAAAAATAATATTTTATGTTCAGATATGATTTTAAGATGTTTGGAAATATTCTTAAGTTATAAGATTTCCATTGTTTTAATGTAATGAAAACCTTTTAACATTTCCAAAATATAAGAAAACGTTACATAAATATATAAAATTATTTTTGTGAGTTAAGACCGCTTTAGACGAGAAAATTTCTCGTACGATAAATCTTAGCGAAAGCAGTTTGCCAGGGTAAAAAGAAAAAAAGTTATGGATTTATACCATAGCATCTTGCCCTTTGTAGCATTCTTGCTTTCACACTCTGGCACTACTGCTAATCGTAAGATTCCTCGTAGCATAAATGCTGTCGTCTAAAGCGGCCTTTATATTAGATAAAAGAAGCTTTTAAAATGTGTTGGAAATACTAGTATGGACTCTTTTATGGTTTTAAACAATTGTTGAAATGTTTTAACAGTATATTTGGGAAATTAAATGTGATGCAGAAAATATCATGTTTCCTTATTTGACACAGGAAATATTTTTAAAACATTTGGAAAATATTTCTCTGCTGTGCGGGGAATAATGACTTCGCAATACTCAATTACAATGTATGGCTTTCCAAAGTAGGATACTGCAAATATAAGGAAATTATTAAAAGAAGCAATACAATAAAAAAAGTTCCCCAAACGTAGTTGGCCAGAAAGTGATACGCTTTCTTTACAAAATGCATTATCTATTCTAGTTCTTTCGAGGGATAGCACATAGGTAACATTTGACTCATTTCGTTTGTATATGAAGCTCATAAGAGTTGAGTCGCATTTATTTTGGATGAGTATGGCATGAAACATGATTTGTACCTTGAACTCTTTCGAACTTCAAATTCTCAGAAAAGCAGTAGATGCTAATTTCATTCTATATAGTCCTATATGTGAGAAAGAAATACACAATAAGTATATTGCGAAGATATAGGCATCGTGATTGCCGTAAAGTACTGAGGCTA
Organism: Lepisma saccharinum; assembly: GCA_022664845.1. Taxonomy (NCBI): domain Eukaryota; kingdom Metazoa; phylum Arthropoda; class Insecta; order Zygentoma; family Lepismatidae; genus Lepisma; species Lepisma saccharinum. The sequence goes on from JAGDQP010031812.1 coordinate 5,022, forward strand.
TAAGTTGTTTATGCCAAATGAGCATTTTTGGTTGAATATTGTGTGGTGTACTAAAAATAATGTTAAGTTGAATTATATTTCATCTGTTTCAGCAACATACTAATTTCATACAATTTTAACCTGCAAATTAGTGAATTGTGTTCTCCAAGGGATTTTTTATTATTATTATTATTTCTTACCATAAACCTTTGTTTCTTAAGCATTGTTCTGTAAAAATTCAACATTTTCGGAAAATTAACCACCATAATTTCATTATAAAACGAAAGGGACTTTTGTGAAACTGTTGCCTACACATGTCGCACGTAAACGACTCATATGAAAACCTTATTACTTAACCACAGTACAGTAAACTTGTTATAGTTACATTCAGTATGCTGATAGTTATTTTGTGTCAAACTGTCCATTGCCTGTAAGTAGCGCCACAGCGGGGAAAAGATCAACTAAACATGTTCGCTGCAATACATGCTACGAGCACGAAATGGGAAGGCGCTAAGAGATCGTAGTCGGCGATGGTTAGACGCAATCAGCATTGTTCGGAATCAATCGGAAGCGTTCGGACTTTACTCGGCTGTCACCATACACAGGTTCAGTTCATTGTTTTCGCTGTACGGCTTAGCGGACTTAGCCTATACCAGTAGTAAGAGGTACCGCCCGATAGTCCGGCATTTTCGGTAATCCGGCACCGGTCCGGTCCCGAACGTGCCGGACTATCGGACTTCTACTGTACTATTCTATCTTATTTTTCTGCAAGAAGTTTCATGGAAGTTACATGATCACACACGTGCTCATTTATTTATAGATTATAAAATGCGGAAAAATTCTAATTCCTTGAAGAAAGTTGTATTCCTGTTACAGTGTTAGGACAATTCTTCTCTCAAATTGACCTTCACTTTTAAAACACTCTGTATAAACGAATTGGTAATGATAATGAAAAATCACCCTGCTGGTCAAATCTCTACCAAAATATTTGTAAGTTCTTAATTTAACAGGGGAATAATCATACTTTATGTGGAACTTACAGAAAAATTATCTATTTTTTTTAAATGGCGTTTTGTGGTGACCTGTGATTCTAAAATTTAATATTCTTAACCTCAGAATCAAATTCAATACTCTTTGAACCCCACTGAATGGAATTTCGTGAAAATCAGATGATTTTAAAGGATTGTTCTACTTCGGCCTGTCGCCATCTTGAATTTCAAATGTCACCATTTTTAGCCTCAGGTCCCTTGAAACCCCCAGACATGTAACTTCACGAATAACTAGTGATCTTTTAAAATAATGAAATTTTGGGTTGTCGCCATCTTGAATTTCGAATATCACCATGTTCTAATTAGGAATCGAACTCAGCGACCTTGAAACCTCAAGATATGGAATTTCTCGAATATATGTTGTTGTTTTTTTAAAGATTATGACATTTCGGGCTGCTGCCATGTTGAATTTGAAAGTTCAACATATTTAACCTCAAAATAGAACTCAAAACCCCTTGAAACACCTAGATATGGAATTTCAAGAAAATCTAATGACTTAAAAATAATGAAATTTTGGTTTGTTTCCATCTTCTTTAAAATCCATCATTCTTGGGCTTGCAATTCTACTCAGCGTGTTCTGGAATCCCCAGGAATCTTAATAGTACTTATGGAATCACAATAATAGACATCTCTTGTTGTCTCTTTTATCAAAGTTCTGAAGTCGAAATTATACTGCTATGAGAACAGTAAAAGCATCACAGTTAGCAGCGCCATTTACGAAGTAAGTCACAGGAGAAAAATAGTAGAATGATAGACTTAAGGTCTTTTGAGCTGCCTAAATCCAGTAATTGGAGCAAATATGTAAAAATAACTGTTTATTACAGTATTTTACAGTAATTACTGTAAAATAACAGGAAATAAAGAAAGAGAAAACGGAAGGACCTTAAAAGTAAAATGAATACATGAAAATGAGACATTACTCAGAGCAAACCATCAACCCAATGAAGTTTTAGCGTATCAAAGGATACGATGAATTAAATAAATCGTTAACTTACTCTAGTATTTCGTTAGTATTTAAAAATTTATCTTTACTTGTAATGATTTTTGCCCTGCTATTGTCGTAACCAAACATTATAATTACGGTCTAATAACTACTTTACACATTCTTATCTAAACAATAAGGAAGTTACTAAGCGATGTTTAAAATGTTCAGTTTCCGAAACCATGGTTTTGAGTTATGTCATTTGAATTATCAGTGAGAGTTGTATTCCTGGCCTTTCTGATGATCTACCTCCGTAGTAGATCACCATGAGAGGCCAGGGGGCATCTCTCACCGAAAATTCAAGTGTTCAATATATTGGTGCCGGAGTTCGTGCGGTAGAGAGCACCAAAATTTAAGCGTCTCTGCTTGTAAAAGTCTTCTTTGACATTTAATCTCCCATACTAGGTCTGTGACATTGCATTGGGGGCAACGGCGGGAAGGGAGTCGTCGCCTTTGGAATAAAACCCGTCGGAAAAAATCTCAAGGAAATTAGATTTTTTTATCTCGATGCAATAAGACCTTAGGCGATGAGGGCCTGTAACATATCAGCGAATTATATAGTCCATTCTAGCAAAGATAAAAGTAAATTCTAGGCACAGAACTATTTAATGACTTGTGCTGAATGGGCTATAGTAGAAGGCATCTACTAGGCCCGTCAAAACTCCAGTAGATGTCTCTAGGAACCAGAGTAATTGTGGGAGTGTATCTTAAATTCCAACATTTTTATCTTCATTAGAAAGTAGCCTAATTTACATACAACTGTATCATGAGATAGGATTCAACCACATCCAACTCATTACGTGAACTCTAAGATATCGTATTCTATAAATCGATTGAATAGAGAAGAGAAAGTAATTTGGGTTCCCTACTCAAGAATTTCTATTGAACTCACTGACAGTATTGCAAACATTTTATTTACCTTTGTCTCATTTTCTTCTACAGATGTTAAATTCAAGATACTATTTGGCAACCGTGACACTATTATATCGAGAAGCATTCAAAGAGTCAAATCAAAGAGAACTCTCTATGTAAAAGACAATTGAAGCACATACGCTAACAAACGTCTAACAGTAAGTGGCATTTTAAAAAATCGCGAGTACATTTTTATATATAACAGGAAAAATATGAGGCACAAAATTTTTATACTTTGCACAAAATCAGACTTTAGACTAACATGTCTTCGTGCAAAATATGAATATTTTATGCCACATATTTTCCCTGTTATATATAAAAATGTACTCGTGATTTTTTTTATTTGAAAATTCACTTAGACATGTGTTCGCACATACGCTTCAATTGTTTTTTTTTATGTAAGCTTCTGACTTTCCTATGTAATCATCATGCTCAGCTACATACTTCTGCCGCCAGTTTACCCCAATGGTTAGCTCGATCGCTTCTTTGTGCTTAAGTACGGATCAAAGTTCCTGGAGGGTCTATTGAACGAAGTTATTCGGAGTCCACTTTATCGAAAGCTGTAAATTCCATCCTTAGAAACTGAGCAGCTAGTTGTAAAAAAAATATAATAATTTCACCCACTATTCGAAGATTTGGTGCCTGATTTACTTGGTCAGTATTCTTTACGCAAACATATTTGCTGTAACTAATAATCTTTCGTTATAATATTATCGTGTGGTAGGGTGAGAACTGAACAAACTCTTCCAGGAGTGGTTTATAACTTCACTGTTAGATTATTGATGTGCAATTTCTCCGTCGCTAAGATTTCATTATTTTTGACGTTCGAGCATTTTATTATAAAAGAAGTTTGTTCACCTTAGACACGTTTTTGGTTGGATTCTACTAATACGCAAATTTACTGCTAGATCAATTTTGTTCTGTTCTGTATGAACATAATTCACTCAATTTGTTTTAAAAAGAACAGTTTTAAAACAAACAAAAGGCGAAAATATACCACTTATATAAAATCTAGATTCATAAATAGAGCTGATCATTCTTGCCTATCTAATGACTTTAAATGATAGTAGGTGAGAGTACGGGAAGTATGCTACACTTTGTGCTACAAACATTTCACATACCCATTGTCAAACCAAACAGAAACCGAAGTATCTCCACGTCGAAATGAGGTTCTCACCACGTTTAACAACTCAGCCTAATCCTGGTATAGGTGACCCGGTCCGAAAATTGAACCGAATGGTCTGACTGATTCCATTTGTCTAGTATAAACAGGCAGTAAACAATTGTCAAAGGCGAAGCTTGCTTGCATGAAACAATCGACGGTTTGCGAGTGTTACAAATTCGCAATACGACCACATTCGGGATCATCCTGCCAGGATATCTCCAGAATATCCCTCTTCTCACAAAGCCGGTATTATCCAGGTAGGATTTCCTATGGATATTCTGGGTATGTCCTAATATTCCGTGCGACCTTGTGACATCAATGGGACTTGTTCAGAACGTCCCATGGCTGTCGGACGCTATTAGGGAAATTATTTTCAAGTAGTAAAAAAAACTAAAATTTGACGTCCAGTTAGGAATTTGCCAGGACAACGGGACATGTAACAACAAAAAAAGGACAGTTTCGTTAAAAACAGGACCTCTGGTCACCCTATTCTATATATGTCTCAGAACTCTCCAGTTCCACTGGAAATCATGAGTATTTAATTTGACCATCAACTTTGGTCGACATTTTGATAGTGATTAATGGATTTTTAAATCGCCCGTCTACATATTCGAATTGCCCTCGCTCATCTTCTTCTCCTCTCTCTCTCTCTCTCTCTCTCTCTTCTTCTTCTTCTTCTTCTTCTTCTTCTTCTTCTCTCTTCCCCTTTCTCTGTCTCTGTAAGTTCTCCGTCTCTGTCTAACAGACATCCATCGGTTTCATTTTTTCATTGTATGTGTTTAAATTACTCCCTGTATCATTTTGTGTATACTCCTTGTTTCGTCTCGCTTCTATTCTTTCATTCCATCTGTACTAATTCATGTATATCTGGAAAAAATTCTGTGCTCATGTTGTTTGCTGATTTTCGTTACGTGGGGGAGACGGAGAAAGGCGATAGAGGGGTCTCTTTATCAGACACGAGGTTAAGGAGATGTCAATTGGGTGGCCATGCTGCACGGCGTTGAGAGTCGCAATTGTTTTAATGCGAAGTACAATGTTCAATTTCAGCTATACAATAAGTTAAATGTCAGTTTAGTGGTTGAAAAATAAGGCTAATGATCAATTACTCGATATGACAAACGTGTAGTTGAATGAATTTCATCGTCAAATGATTTGTGTCCTTTGGTGCACTGTGTGGCCCTCTACACAAACCTGATAGGTTACATTGTCAAATCTTTAAAAAATTAACTCTCTGCCAAATTCAATCGTAGTTTTCTACAGAGAATGTTATACCATGGAGTTACAAAATTAGGATTTGCTGTGTAGAATGGGGAAAACGCATGCCAACAAATTATGTATCCAAGTTTAAACTCTTCATGCATGACCGCAACATTATTGACATGAATAATTCCCTGGATAAATAACGGTTTGAACATGAAAACGAGCTGAAAATTCAGATCAGACGTACGGTGAGGCTCCCGGCCAGCAACTTATCCAAAGACGTAAAACTTCTGGTTTCGGACTGTACCATATATCCATGTGAGAACCGTTTACATTCAAATGTCACAGTAAATTGTCTTGTTTGTACAAAAGTTGAGATGAACACTAAAGTGCTGAGTAAGGTAATTTGGCAGTATTTTATATTGAACGAAATATTTCATTTGTTTCATAGTGCATTGGTCCTATCGCGGGAAATCTCAACAAGCAGCATACGTTGAAGCGAACATATCACTTATCTGGTGTGTCAAATGTGGAATCCTACAGCACTAGGATTCCTAGCAGCAAGCTTATAAAATTATACTGCCAAATTACCCTAATAGATAATCTTGCTGTATTCAGTAAGATGAAGATAAACGTAAGGTAAGGTAAGGTAAGATAAACGTTGTTACCTGTAAAATTTATCACTTGCCAACTAAATATTAGTATCAACATTGTTTTGATAGAGAACATAAATACGAGGGTGATTAAGAAAGTAATGCCTCCAAGGTGATACCTTTATTTGTGTTTGACAGCACGGATACAGGTATCAGTGGAAAGCTTTAATGTCAGCTACAAATGGTGGCATCATTTTTCAACATAGTCCCCATTACGGGCAACACACTTGCGCCAACGCGAAACAAGGTTTTTCATGCCGTCGGCGAAGAATTGTGGTGGCTGCTGGCGACACCATTGCCGAACTGCTGCTTCCACCTCTGCGTCACAACTGTAGCGTTGGCCCTTAAGGTGATCCTTAAGTTTGGGGAAGACCCAAAAGTCGCAGGGCGCAAGATCCGGACTATAGGCAGGATGAGGCAGAATGTCCGTGAACCTCAGGTGCTGCAGTGCTACCTGAATTTTGTGGCTTGTGTGCAGACGAGCATTATCGTGGTGCTGAATTGCCTGTTGATCGTTGCAGTGAGTTGTAATCTGACCCGCAGTCGCTTTAATGTGTCAACGTAGCGATCTGAGTTTATTGTCTGACCTTTTCGCAGAAATTCAGTATGCACGATTCCATCCCAATCCCAAAAGAGGGTCAACAACTTTGCTAGCGATGAGACAACTTTGAATTTTTTGGCGGAGGAGAGGACGTGTGGCTGGATTTTGTTCTTTCACAGTCCTTGCTCACCTCCGCACAATGCTGACGTCAACACAGGCATCCCCGTAAACTGCAGTCATACGGCGATGAATGTTGCTGGGCGCACAACCTTCCGCAGTCAGAAATTCAATGACAGCCCGCTGTTTCAACCGGACGTCACCACTGGATGCCATGTATTGCTCCATTACTCTGGAACGAGAAGGGATAGGAAGGTGAAACAAGTGGCATTCTATAGCTTAAACATCAGTGCATTAATGATAAACAGTTCAGAATGTTTGCAATACTATTGGCCTAATAGTGGGCATGGAGGCATTACTTTCTGAATGCCCCTCGTATATATGAAAAATCTGGAAACTGTAAGAAACACTAGTGGGAGTCATGGGAATCCAACAAGAAAATGTCCTGCAACAAGAAAATATCCCAAGAACTTTAAACATAATCTCCAGATGAGGTAATACAGGAGAAACCAGCATCAATTCACACAGGAAGGAAAATAAATTATTCTGTGAGTGCATTTGCATTAGTTCTTTTTTCATGTTATCAGAAAATTATAAGTGAAACTGAAATTATAAGAGTTAATATGTGTGTTAGTGAAATAAATACTTTGTGTTTATGAACACATATAGTCTACCTTGCTTAACTCAGCAAGGTGTTGGTCTAAGAATGGCAACTCCCTTGTGAAAACAAGTATACCAAATAGGAATAACACAGGAGAAAAGTCCAACGTCACGTAAGATATCAACAAACATGAAATCAACTTACACAGCGTACTAACAACCTCATTAAATTAATATTTGTTATTATTTTACGTATCAATATAGGAAATAAGTGGATGACCAACTGATTCAAGTCCTTGCCTTTGTTTGTGCCCTGTAGCGTTTTTATATTGTCTTTGTGTTCTAGGTAATTCTGTATAATAAATTAAAAATAAAACAAGAAAGAAATCCCCTAGTTTGAGGAAACAAGGTCTAAATTAACTATGGATGCTAAACCATAAGCCACCCGCAACCACCCATTGTAATCAAAAACGTTATACTAAGATGTAATTTTAGTATAACGTTTTTGATTGTAATAGCCAAGCGGAACAAAAGAGATCCTCGGAATGCAATAACCATAGAGTTAGGAAGAAAATAGAGAGAACATACATGACGTCACATGAAGCCAAATTACGGTTCACCGGCAGCCATCTTGTGTGGTCCCATTAGAGTCCCTCTACCGAGTACTGTGAGGATTGCCTTTTTCGATAGAAGGATGAGTGCACCTCAGAGAATCAATACTCGGAAAAGAGGGTCTCTAAATATGGGGCCAGTTAATATGGCCGAAATGCCTCGTCCCTTCCGTCTCTTAGCTTCATTCCCCTCTCCCACAATCCCCTCTATTTATATTCCTAACTCTATGGCAAGAACTCCAGTCATCCGAAAACATGCATTTTGTGTAGCCTGCTCCAAATTAGAAAGAGCAAAGAAGTTTGTATGGTTTCCGTGTCGGAAGCAGGCTCCACAAAATGCGAAGAAAATGTAAAATTTCAATACATGATTCAAAATACCGAACTTTTTCAGTTTTAAATATCCGTTGTATCCAATGATAGTGGCTATTGCAAATATTCTACTTTCACTTCACAGTCGGGAATTTGTGGAATGTACGGTGTCCTTACATTTGCTTACAATAGATAATATAAACACTGATATTTGAGTTTACAGTGATTTACACGAACATATAAGCTCGTTGTTATTTATCACAAAAGGCACATTTTAAATAACTCCTCGGCAATGATATTTAAACTAAACAATCAGAAGCTAAAACTTTCTACACTTTTGGAAACTTTCATAATTTAAGGACTATGACCATGTTATTCATAATGGTACAATATTAATAAAATAGTGAATATTTTATTTGAAAATAAACAAAATGAACATATTTCATAACCAAATGACACTTCAAATCATTTACATCATAGAAAAAGGAAAGAAGGAGTTGTTAAACAAATATTCACTCTTAGTAAGTAGAATAATTGAAGACAGGTTAGGGTTCATTAATAGTACTTCTACTACCTGAGAAGAAGCAGATTTTATTTTCATAATCCCTTTGTCAATGACAGAAAAACTTTATTAAAAATGTCAATATCTCCGAGTTCTTATCCGTTAGTAATTTCTACGGTACTGCTCCATTATAATCACTTCACGGACCTTGTGCTCTCCATTTTTTTTTTCATACAGTTTCATATTTTATCCATTCTTGGCTTCAGATTCAATACGCTAAGTTAACTAAGGTTAGGTTTGGTTTTGTATGATTGCTTCAAATATGAAAAAGGCAAGGAGTACAAGGATCATGAAGTGATTACAATGGAGCAGCTCCATTTCTACTGACCATGATCTATTTATCGACAAAATACGTAACTACTGCAATCTATAGTTCTTCCAAACGTGGACCCTCCCCCCACCCCCACCCGATTTCCTCTACAGTGTATTCTTCATTTTCATTCGCAACTCTAGCTGGATATTCAGAAGTTTCTCTTTCATTCGTAACTCTTTCAAGGGTATTGCATTGTCTTATTATTATTATTAGGTTCAGATTTGGTATCAATGGGAGGTGTGTTAGGGGATTCACATGAATTCAGAAATGTTGCCTTTATCACTTAATTTGTTTATAAACAAAGAAACTTTTTGTTAGTTTGTTGAATTTCGTATAGTAAAACAATCGTAAGCGCTCATTTTCTCTTTTAACTCAAGCTTGTTTTATACTTATTTTTTATTAATATTTTTCTGTATAATCTTAAAGGTGTTTGCAATTATCACACATACGAGTTAACCATATGAAACTTTCTGCTTCCAATCGATTTCACAACAATAAATCACAACTATGTGGAAGAAGATATTGTTGACATGTTTTACTTTTTAAAACACACGATTGCCATTTTTTAGATGTTATGCACCAAGACTTTCTCATAGGCTTATCGTTTGCCAAATAGTATTGAAGAACATTTCTGATGGTTATGTGCTTTTATCATGTAGAATCTTTCCATAATGAAAATGAGAGAACTACTAAACAGACCAATGACTAACAAAATAAATATAACTTCTAAATGATGTAGACACAATGGTATATTTTCCTGTTTGTTGTATTGACTTAAATGAGTTAGATCCATGTCTTCATCATCAGTTAATGCCTGCTTAAATCCAGCTTCCATCATTCTAATGATAATATTATTGATTCTTGGTAAATAAGGAGAAAATCTAGGAACAGCAAACGTACTATAAAGTGATCCTAAGCGATCGTCGGATATATGATACAGGAGAGTACCGTCCACTAATTTCAAATCTTTGGCCATAAAGATTCCTAGAGTTTTCACATCAATCACTATTCTATCTTGTTGTTCTGCAAGAAGTTTAAGAGACATAGCTCCATCAGGTGATTTTTTGGTTCGTAAAGCAATTTTCTTAATCACAGGATCCAAACTGTCTGTAAGGAGAGGGATGTATCCTTCGTATAGCTCTACAGGTAGGGTTGACTTTGCTACATCTTCTCGACTGTCAATGGCAGGAAAACACTGAGAATGAAGAATAAAGCTCACCAATGAACTTCGGTACAAAGAATTAAAGATTAAGAATGTTCCAGTTGCGATAATAAATATAGTTTTGAGAGGTCGAGCATTCGGTTGTTGAGCTACTGGTACTTGAAGGGCCACCGATAAAATGTACATAAAAGTTCCCATAACATCTGGAGTACGACCCTTTCTAAAAATGATATGCTGAGCAAAACGCACTGAGGCAAAAATAAAGATAAGCGCTCCTGTAACTGCTACCCATAAGGAGACGCTAAACGGAAGGAGAAATCGCATCCATGCAGGTATAGACTTTGCCCTTGGAGTTATGAAGGTAATGTAGCTAAATCCAAATACATGAGCAAATTCTACAGTACCCCACCAGTCGTAACCAACTGGAGCGTAGTAAGATGTGATATCTGCATATGAATCAATTGTAAGTATCGAATCAGAGAATGATTTGTTAGGATTCACCAGTATTGGTGTGAAGTTCATACGACGCACTATTGCATTTAATGTTTCATCATTTGAGTCGAAAGTGGTATTTGGGATAAACGTTACTAAAGTTCCCCATTGACCATTGTAAGCTGATAGATACAGAGGATAGCAATTAACATTGGCAGTCTTGTCCTGAAACAATAGTTTGATGTTCGTTACGTCCGTTTCTATTAACATAAATGTTGTATCTTCTGTATGGTCAAAGACTCTGGTTCTACTAAAAGGATTGTAAGACACAAATATAAGGCAGTGTAAATCATTCATTTTGTTTGTACCTCTGCAATGATCTTGTCTCATTACGAGTTCAACGTTTAACATTTTATTGTGCCAAAATATTTCAAATGTTTTCTTCAAGTTACTCTTTGCTGTTTCATTGGTGTATATGAGGATAATGTTTCCTCTTCCATTCCAATAGCTTAACTTCTGCATTTTAACAAGTAGATGGGAAAGGGAATATAAATCATCGTCAGTGAAAATAAGAAAACAGTCACTTTTATCAGCAGAGGTAGGCTGATGATTTGGAGACAATGATGCGTTTGAATAATGGCGAGAAAGATACTCAACAGTAAACGGTAATCCACATCCCTGAAATAATTTCGGCAGAGATAAGTTAAGAAACTTTAGATTCCGTGCTGAGATAATAACACTGGGTAATATACAATGAACTGAACACGCTCTTGATACGGCATTTATGATATCGTGATCAATGTTTCCAACTTTAACGCTAATATTAAAATAGTCATAGTGCGTGGAGAAACATTTATTTATAATAATCGTAAAGACGACAACTATTCTCTGAATAATCATCCTTTCCATCCTTCGTGTAAGTTTCATTTTCTTCAAAAGAACCTACAATGAGAAATAATATTTCTTTTAATAAAACATGTTCCTACTCAAAATAAAATGTAAAATGTGAAGTTTTAGGATAATATTGTACTATGTGTCAGTAATGTTTCTGTGCGCTACATTTCGTAGAAGAAAGCTAGAAAAGCCAGGTAAAGAAATGCAAACACATTGTGATGCTTTAAAAGGTGCCAGTAGACGATCTTGTTATCAGTGAGGAAGATGTATCTAATCCTGAATCTCTTTAATAATATTTGAACAAATATGCGTTATGAAGACATTCTTATTTCTAAGTTCTCTTTCACGTTTTGAGAATACCAATCTGCCAGTTGCCGTTCAAAAATCTGTCCTACAAAACCAATCCAAAGTAATATTTCAAGTTACTGCCAATAAATGACCTGAGAGCAGAGCGCTCGAATTCAAATAAGATCAGATCATAAATTGTTAATGCTTTCCTTTAAGAATTAAACAAATCTATTAATTTAAATTAAATTCTTTTCTATCTTTTTAACTTATAAACTTCTAATCAGCACCCTCGGTAGAGAGATATTATGTTCAGATATTTAATTTGTTTCAACTCTTGATCTGGTTCAGTACTTGTTAAGATATTACGACACAACTATAGGTATGAATTTGGCTATGAACTTATTCAGGGAAATAGTCTATTTTGTTCTCCTGTAAACATTTTTTCTTTTCTATGAAATTACAGTTAGTTCAACTTTTCAGCAGATTATTCGAGTCTAATCTGACACTTATTCGAGTCTAATCTGACGATTATTCGAATATTAATATTAATCTGACAAGAAAAGTGTTTCGGTTGAAACAGGAATGTTTTGATTAGACTTCGTATATACATTCGTACACCGATGCTGATAATGCTTGCAAAGTAACTCGATCGCGTAAGGCTGCGTTTCTTCGATAGAGGGTGTTAACGTTTGGACCAAGGGGGAGACAGCCGCTGCAATGGCTGACGTAGTTTCGGTTTAAAAAGGCATGTATTACTCAAAATATCTACATGAACATATCAGATAATGCTGGTAAAGAATGTAAAGCCACTCCAGCGTGTAACAAATAGTTGTTTGACAGATATAGGCCAGTATTTGTCTTCACAAATGTAAGTGAGAGCTTTCCACAAAGTGAGTAAAACAGAAGGGAGATTCACAATAGGCACAAGGACAAAAGACACATCAGGGTAACCTTAAAAAGCACACTCCAAAAATGAGACTAATCTCACAAAAAATCTGAATTTCCGGGATGGGGTCCGGATCCTCAGAAACTCCCTCTACGTACGTCCTTATTCGTAACTGTCAGCAATTTCAAGAGTGTAAAATAAAGTGACATTTGACACCGCGTCCATAGAGTGTGGTTTTGAAGGTTGCTCCGTGTGCCTATTTTGATTCTCCCTTCTGTTTTACTCACTTTGTAGAAAAGCCTCTTTTGCATTTCTGAAGGCAAGTTCTGGACTCAACCTGCCAAACTATTTGTTACACAGTATTGTGGCTTTGCAGTCTCTGTCAGGTATGTCCATGTATATACTTTGAGTAATAAATGCCTGTTCGAACCAAAACTGCGGGAGTCGTTTGCAACGGCTGTCCGGGCTGTCTTCCACTTGCTCCAAACTTGAACGCCCTCTTGCGGACAAACGCGGCCTTACACGGTCGAATACTTTACAGGTATTATCAGCATCGGGGTAAGAATATATATATACGAAGTCTTATAGAAAAAAATCCTGTTTAACCGAAATACTTCCCTTGTGAGATCAGTGTACACGAAACAGTCATCTTAAGATTTTCAATTTTGAATTTATTTATTAAGGTTTTTAGGTGATTTTGGCTCAAGATGTCATTTCTTCTGGTATAAAATATACTTTGCGACTCAAAGTCATTTTTTTAGTGAATCCAGAGAGCTATTTGAACAATTTCCTAATAATTTTGACACTTCAAGTACAATTTCAAAGTTATAATAAAAGAAAACTAATTTTGTTAGTAAGTTCCTATACACCAAACGTCTGTCCCACCGTATTTATGACATTCAGTCATCAACATAACTCAAATGACAGCTTTGGTTGATTGTGTCTCATTATTAGAGCTTCATCATTAACTTGCTCTCTTCGTATTCATTATTTATTTCAAATTTTAAAACTTATCTAGGTGCATTTTATGTTACTCAATGCATGTAAAACCCATACATAGTTCAATACACTGCAATGGATTTTAAGGTTCTTAGTTGTAAGAAAAATGGTCACCTAGTCCTTTAATTTATACCAAAACACCTTGTTCTCTCAGTCATACATACTTTTGATTTGCAAGTTCATTTGTATTAACTTTTGCTCTTATAGGCGAAGTCACATCTATTTTCATGCTATTGAACAAAGAAACACGAAGTCATTAAGCTTTTAATATGTGAAATCTTGGAAATAAACTACACTGAAGTCACTTTTCGCAAACGTCAGGATTACATCATAGATTTGTTGATTTGAGCACGCTCTTTCACATATTTTGTGACATACCAGGTGTGTAAATATGAAACCGGAATTCGTCCGTAGATGGCGTTAGCTGTCACTGTGGTTACCGTTAAACTGCGTCCTTGGCGCCACTTGCTTGTCTTGACTGCTGAACGATTTGTAACTCACAACCAGACAAGTTTCATGTCATAGTGTAGTGTTTAATAGCGCTGAACATGGCGCAATTTGTACCTACAATCTACGATGTACTGACAGCATTGATTTTTTGTTCCCATTTGAAGAAAACTGCTGCAGAATCGCATCGAATGCTTGTCGAAGCTTACGGTGATCATGCTCTTGGTAAGTCACAGTGCTATGCGTGGTTTACAAAATTTAAAAGTGGCAATTTTGACGTGAGAAACAAAGAACGTGGAAGACCACCGAAACAGTTTGCAGACAGCGAATTGCAAGCTTTGTTGGATGAGCATGACGCTCAAACGCAACAACAACTCGCGGATCAATTAAATGTGACACGAGAAGCAGTTTCCATACGTTTCAAACCCATGTGCAAGATTCAGAAGGTGGGAAAATGGGTTCCACATGCATTGACTGATCGACAGCAGGAAAATCGAAAAAACACTTGCCAAATTCTGCTCGCCAGGTACAAAAGGAAATCATTTCTCCATCGAATTGTGACTGGTGACGAAAAGTGGATCTATTTCGAGAATCCTAAGCGTAAAAGATCATGGGTAACTCCAGGAGATCTGGCGACATCGACTGCAAGACCAAATCGCTATGGACGGAAGACAATGCTTTGTGTTTGGTGGGATCACAAGGGAGTGATCTAATATGGACTGCTGAATCCTGGCGAAACCGTTAATACCCAACGTTACCGATAACAAATGATCGATTTGCATTAAGCTTTGCGTGAAAAACTACCAGAATATGACCAAAGACAACATAAAGTGATTGTGCTTCACGATCCACAGAGCAAAACCGGTCAAGGAAACGATTGCGACGTTTGGCTGGGAAATCCTTCAGCATGAGGCTTACTGACTAGACTTTGCGCCTTCCGATTTTCGCTTATTTGCATCCATGGGACACGCACTTGCTGACCAGCGCTTCACATCTTTCAAAAATGGTTTGATGACTGGTTTGCAGCACAAGAGGCACAATTTATTTATTTATTTATTTTATCTGGCATCCACACAATGCTGGAACGATGGCAGAAATGTATCGCTAGCGATGGCCAATACTTCGAATAAAATAATTCTTAGCATTGTCATCCAACCACTGTGTCTTTTCTGTACATAAATTCCGGTTTCATATTTACGCACCTGGTAGTGTTGTGTTATCAATTTCCAATTCTTCTACAAAACAAAGACATAGTTGTGTGTACCTCCAGGTAGAACATGCTCAAATGTACAAATTTATATACTTAGTTCAAGTTTGGTAAAAAAAAGTGACATAGTGCAGTTTACCTCCGAAGTACAGATATGCGAGTTCTCATGAGAAAATGGAACGTCAGGAAAAATACTAAATTGATAAAATGCTCTTTAAAGTGTAAACTTCCGGGTCGACTGACGGCAAGAATTATACGCGTATAACCACTACTAATGTTCGAAGCATTAAGGCTCAATCCAAGTGGGGTTTCCCGCCTTTTTCGTTTTACGTCAATTATTCAAATTTCAGTACACTATAGAAATAGGAGACACAACGTCCATCCAAAAAAAAATGGAGGCAGCTGAGCTGCCTCCACTTTTTGGATTAAACTACATTCAGCCAGTTTTCGGTTGCACGTTTTACTTTCTGTAAAATTTCAAAATGCGTGTATATAAATATATGACTATTCCAACGTATTTCATTCAAGCAGAGCATTTTTTAAAGTAGAAAAGAATAGAAGGTAATATTCCCTTAAAATTAAAAAAATAATAATTTGAAGTGGTCAAGTTTTGATCCAGGGTCCATAGGCAAATTGGTAAGACGCTCTTGTCACTTAGCTACGAAGGCAGTTAGTGTTTCTGGCTTTCCGAGTGATATCTATAGCTAGGGTTTTACTGTGAAGGAGGTTAATCATTAACAAGTTTTTGATTTTACTACGAGGAATGTCTGGTGAAAAAAGGAGAGATACGTTTGCTACAGTGTAAACATTTATACCTAACTTAATTTATCTTTCCGCCAATGCAATCCTTGCCGTTCTCGGTCCACCAGTGAACTGTTTACTGTTCACAGTGTAAAGGCAATATAAACACTCAAAATGGCGGGGCGTTCAGTGACAAACAAGTAACGTTACTCCTGTTACTGGATTATGGAATATCCAACTAAGGATTAACCTTCATCCACAAAAGTACGTAACCTCAATATTTCCTGTTTAGCTTACACTTCGATTAGAAAATGACCCAGTTTTAAGCGTAAAATAAGTTGAACGTTCACGGACAAATCACTTTGGCCAGTTTCAACCCATTTTTAGTCAACGTTAAGCTATTGCAAAGAAAATGTTTAACTTTAAAATGGAGTTAATTTTATAAATCTTTCCACTAAAGGGCTTACACTATATCCACGTTTAAGAGTAAATACAACAAAACTCTATTTTTTTACTTTTATTTCTCCATAAAGCGAAGTAACTTTCATCCATTTCGTGTTTCCACTTTTTACAGTGTAGAGGAAAAACAAATTAACTTTCACAGACCAAAGTTCGTTTCGTCCTTCAATAATGAGTACAAT
>JAGDQP010031813.1:0-12662 GCA_022664845.1 Lepisma saccharinum
AGGAATCCAAAACTTCTCTTTCAACAGCTTAATAAGTACTTCAGTCGAGACATCATCAGTCGCATTATACCGACAAGGAACGGCATGATTATCCAATCAATTGATCCGGACATTGCCACAAAAATACGCAACAAGCACAGTTTTGAAATCTTCGGTCCATCAGCCAACTTAGCACGTCTAAATAACAAACCCCAAAGCAACCGCCACCACCTCGTCGCCAACCTACACTTTCAGTCGTCATCAGAGGAGTGGAACCCACTATCACCGACAGTGAAGTAGAATCAGAACTCAAACTTGAAGGCTATTCCATAATCAAATGCATTCGCATCAAAACCAGAACCGGCGAGGCTAGCTTCATGGTGCGTGTCCTCACAAATCATCAAGAAACCATCGATGATCTCTTATCAAATGGCGCTCTCATCTATAAAAAGCATTGCTGCGTTGAGCCTTCACATTCATCACCACCACTTCCGATTCGATGCGAAAAATGCCAAACGTACAACGATCATCCTACTTCTAAATGCACCAACAACATCAAATGTGGTTTCTGTTCAGAGTCTCACCTCACCAAATCATGCACCAACCTACAAAGACCTCCGAAATGCACAACCTGTGGTGAAGCACATCCCACCTTTAGTTTCAAATGTAAAGCACGACCGACAGCTGAACCTACAAAACCTGAACTCGTCGTTCCGATCCGCACAACTGAAACTCTAGCCCAAACTACCAGACCAGTTACTTCAATCTACCAACCGATCACCATTGATCAAGTTCTTGCTTTCATCACTGTTACTCTTCAAAATATCCATCCATTTCAACGCCATCACATCCTTCAACAAATCCAATACACAGGCAGATCAACCTTAAATGTCAACTTCAATGCAACCTATTCCGGCCAGTACGTTCATTTTCATGGCAGTGCTTTGGAGACAAGTGTAAACAAATCTCAACATCTTATCATTTGATCATGATTATTATGGCTTTGACGTTTTTGTTCCTAAACATCCGCTCTCTCACCTCCCATCAACCTCTCTTCACACAACTTCTTCTCGAAGAACAAGTCAATACATTCATGCTTAATGAAACTCATCTCACCTCGAAACAAAACTGTAAAATACCAGGATATACCCTCTTAGGTTGTGACAGTACCATACCAGCCCTCCGAGCAAATGGTGGAGAAGCAATAGGTTTTCCTCCATACATAGCCCACAGACAACACCAATCCAACCTTCCAAACCTTCCAGAACATCTTATCACCACCATCTATTACAAAAGTATCTACATCACCCTAGCGACCATATACATAAGGCCCGGCCACAATATTTCGACAACGTTCTTCACATATATTTCCAACAACTTTCGTCACTACATCATCATGGCCGATGTTAACATTCACAGTCGCACAGCTAGAGAAAAAACAGACTTTCAAAATCTTATAGAATTACAAACAACCGGAACCATTCATCATATTCCAAAACACACCCGACCTATTTCCAATACCACTCCCGACGTCATCATCACTACCACATCATTAGCCGCACGCAGCCACATAGAAGTTTTAGACCCTATTGGTAGTGACCATGTTCCAGTTAAACTGACGATACAAACTCATCACCGTATCGATCACACATCACAGCCACCTCCACGAACTGTACTTTGTTTCGACAAAGCCGACTGGGATGGATATAGAAACTCTGTACAAACTCATACTGAACTCATAACACCTCCATCAACTAAACATGAACTATACACTGCTCTTGACAACATCCATAATGTACTTCATCAAGCTTCTAAAAACACATCCCAACTAGCAGCTCATACCCTCGTCGTCCAAACTTACCTCCGCAATATTTACCATTAATAAATCGTTCTCGAACACTTTTTCGCGACTTTCAACGCACAGGCAACCCTGAATCTCTCCGTCTTCATAAAAAATATCAACGTACAGTTCATAACTACATTAAGGCATATAAATTGCCACAATGGATAAAGACTTGCAACACATTAGCAGAGACCAACCATCCTACCAAGTATTGGAAGCGCTTTAATTCACTAAGCGGTAAATACAGTAAATCATCCTACCCACTCATCCAAGAAAAACACGCCCTTCACTCTGACGAAGACAAAGCTAACGCATTCGCTAATTACCTACAAACCATCTTTACTCCACAAATCCAATTCAATCCATTCCAACGACATCCTTCTGACCATCTTAATTTATCATCACCTCATCTACAACCTAGCATAGATCACCATCTTCCAGAACACCCACTTACTGCACCTATCACCAACGATGAAATCATCCAAGCCATCGCCCGCAAACGCAATACCTCTCCTGGAATAGACCAAATAACCTACCGTCATCTCAAGGAAGCTTCCATTAACTTAATCCGTCTCCTCGCCACAATATTTACCTTCATCCTCCGCAGTGGATATATCCCACCCGAATGGAAAACATCTAACACTAATGTTTCCCAAACCTCAAAAACCACCGCATGTCGTCTCCTCATACCGCCCCATACAACTAACATCTACCTTCAGTAAAACTCTAGAGAAAATCTTGGTTAAACGACTACACACTCACCTAGATCATTGCAATCTTCTTCCCCTCCATCAAGCTGGTTTCCGTCCATCATTCAGTATAAACGATCAACTTCTCAGACTTACAAATATGATCATTAACCATTACAACACATCACAACCCTCCTGTTTAATCCTTTTCGACCTAGAAAAAGCTTTCGATCGCGTTTGGCACCAGGCTCTTATATACAAACTCCAAGCTTTCAGACTACCCGTCACATACCTACGATTTATTTTCCACTTCCTTACCAACCGTTTAGCCTACATCAACATTAACTCTGCTATCTCTCACCCTATCTTCCTACACTGCGGAGTACCACAAGGTTCCTCCCTATCCCCACTTTTATACCTTCTTTTTGTCGCAGATTTTCCACCCTTACCACCCAACATCCATCTTTTTCAGTACGCCGATGACACTGTCTTTCTTGCAATCAGCCACTCCATGCAACATATCAATCGCACACTCACCGAGGCCATCAACACTTTCACCACATGGTGCAGTAAGTGGGGGCTCACCATAAATTCTCGCAAGACTCAAGCCATTCTCTTCATCCCACTTAGACGCAGATCAAGAGTTCGAAGAAATCCCAATCGATTAAATATTCAAGTCTCACATGAGCTCGTTATTCCATCTAAACAAGTAACATACCTAGGCATAATCTTCGACCACCATCTCACATGGCGACCTCATTTACAGAAAATCATTTTAAAAGCAACCAATCGCTTAAATCTTCTGAAACGTCTCACAGGTACCACCTGGGGTATAAAGCCAACAACTACCATCAACACGTATAAAGCTTTCCTCCGCCCAGTCTTTACCTATGGGCATGGATTTCAGCAGACGTCAAATTCTATAAGAAACTTCAAATTCTTGAAAGACATGCCCTCAGAATAGCATACCGGGTAAAACTTCCTAGTCCTACTCGTGAACTATATGAACGAATTACATTCCCTCTTCTGCTACTCCACCTAGAGAAACTACGGACTAAATAAATCACACGCAGATATGAAGAAAACCATCTACTCCTGCATGACATTATTCAGAATCACGAAGCTCATCCTACCCGAACTACATACGTCCAACCACCACTTTCCCTCCTATTCACTCTATACCATTACACATTACCATCCAACCATCCTGACTTTGCATATCTATCAGCTTTTCATCTACCAGACATGCCTCACCACGTAGCACCCTCATATAATGCACAGTAATCATCAGTGTACTAACAGGGCCTCACCTGTCTCCATCTATGTTCAGAGAAGCCCCTGAACAAGAAGATTCACAAGCATCTGTCCTTAGTGTCATCATCGTGTTGTGGCGTCTAACTGCACCTCACTCACATTTCTCATAAGCAAAGTCCCACGACACCCAAGTTATGATTATGAGCAAAAGCTCATAATGTCCAATATTAAGTCTAAAGATGAGTAAATAAAGAGTTAATAAAGATGAAAAGAATAAAGAAATAAACCAATAAATTAAAATCCCATAGCCCACCTTACATTCCTTATACTCCCATCATACTAAAACTTCCCTTCCCAAATAGAGGGTGTAGCCCTTTGAGGGAGGCTAGCAACGCGCTAGCTAAAAATAATAAAAAAAATATTGGGGAGAGTATCCCACCTAGTGATGGGACGAGGGAAAAAAAACAATCGGAGGGAAAGTATTTTTAGGGTTTAAACCCGGTTTTTTTCCCAAATCATATTTTCCCACCCAAAAAGTGGGTTTTTATTTATACAGCTCAAACATTTTATTCGGTTATTCCTAGTTTACAATTATCGATTATAGTATTCAGAATTTGCATAAATCTAACGTAACCTACTTAATTTGTGTCGTTTGTCTCTTTAAATCTCGTAATATTGGTCCGGTCCGGAATAGCACCGTTCACAATCCCACCAGCAATGCACCTTATTGGGATATTACTGCCGCGACCAAAACGCTCCCCCTCGCAGCTGATAACCCGGATTCGGCCAATACTATACGATACCCCATTTTGTCACTTCAGTGGTTTTCCCAATAAATCTAGAGAATTTGGGAGATTCTTCAGTGAGAATTTATTTTACTAATTTCACAATGCTTATATAGGCGTTTTCCTTTAATGTGATTTCTGAATACTGGTAGTAAGGAAAATAATCATTGAAAACATAGAATTTAACATCGAAAGAGTAACATCTAACATCGAAAGATTAGTTACAATCTTGAAACCTATTCCGACCTGCATCCTCAAATAAGACTCTAATGATGCACGCATGCATTATGTATACTCCGATTTCACTGAAATGGAAAGCAAGATCACCGGGGCGCCCCCGTTATTGTTGTCGACCAATGAGCAATCTTATGTACTTAATAAACTGAAACTCAGAAAAGACCGTGCTATACATCCAATACATTTCGCACCTACCCTCCAGGATCCATCATTACAGGAACACAACTTATCTCCAGATGAGACGATCGATGCCATGGAATTTATTCATGATGTTGCTTCGAACATGTAATTAGATACAGTTGAAATCATGGAGGATATTGCACGTTGCAGATCAAAACAGGGAATGTGGAGCAAAAAGTTTCTGTGGGCAACAGCTGGGAAGGCATCCCCATTGACAATTTGCCGCCGATATTCTCTGCCCGCCGGCGGGTACAGAGCGATAACCGCCAATGTAGATATGTACTGGCGGTTAGTTGTTGTGAGCTCGTCGTCTGCCGGTATAGCGATGAACTCGAGCGGTCCGACGGCGGGATCTTACCCGAGCGGAAAATGGTATGCGGGCCCTTCAAACTCCTTCCCGCCATTACGCAGATTGACATTTGTTATTGTCGGGGAAACAGCGGATATCAGCAGTGTATACCGTGCTGTTACTGCGACATTCATTTGTTAAGAAGACATTTGAAAATAAGCAATTCGAACGACAAACAAAATATGCCTATGCGAAATTTGTATATTATTAGAAAAAAACAACAGAAAAACAATTTAAAAAAGCGATTGTAAACAAGCTTCCAAATTGTCTTCGCAAGACAAAAGGCATAAAAAAAAACATCACCCTGTTGGAAGACCAGCATAGGCGAGTGGAATAGTGAAATAGAAATAAAAAAGTTTATAAAAAAAAGTGGTTAAGGGATCAGACTTCTAAATCTCGTCGCTGACAGTCGGAGGCACGAATCCCATAGCAGACACTGAAGAACTATACTCACTACGAAATAAATAACAGCGAAGACAATGCAAAAGGGTAAACTTAATATCGATTACCAATACCTTTTTCGTGTCAAAGCAAATCTGACGAAAAGAGGAATACCAGGGGGAATACGAGAGCGGTATAGCGGGGAGGTGGAGGCTCAGTGGCGGGACGAGATCGGCCTGGTCGGAAATTTTGGCAGAGACGGAGCGGCATGCCGCCAGCGGACCGCGGGCTGCGTTAGTGTTAAATCGTGTGCGAGCCGGCGGCGGGAGTCGCTAGAGGCCCGCCGTCGATTTGTCAATGGGTATACAGTACTTCAGAATTATCTAGTGGCAGTGCGCATTCTTTCTGCACCTTGCACGTCTGCAGCAACATAACGATCCTTAGGCACGTTTGCCTGGATTCATTGCAAGGAAAGGAACCGTTTAACCACCGATCGAGCTGCAAAAACTACTTACCTGACAACTGGAAACTGATAAATAAATAATACAAATTCAGAAAAGAACATGAAATATCCCGTGAGGAGGTGGAAATGATTCCAACTATATCTACGAAAATGGGTGAAGAATCTGTCGAACATTGTACTATTGAAGAAGATGATTTAGAATCAGCTCGTGAAAAGGTGGAAATGATTCCAACTACATCCACGAAAACGGATGAAGAATCTGTCGAACAATGTTCCAGTGACAGTGATGATTCAGAACCAGATATCCCATATGGAGAATCAGACGTTGATCTTCACTTATCGTTTTCAGAGGAAGACTCAGATTTTGAATGAAGAACGAGAATCCTTCTCACTGGTCGAAATCTGACGTTTCCTATGGAATATTAAATTCTGTCTGAATTAGCATCGACTTTAAAAGCTGTGTGTTTGCATTATTCATTCGCTCTTATAACATTAGTTGCGAATGTAAATATAACGGTTTTTGTTAAGCAACTAAAAAAAATATGGAACCATTTAAAATGTCTAAATCATTACATGGTTTCAAATGCAGATAAGAGCAAACTGTTTTTTCTATCATTCTCTAATCAGCTGATGCAAATACACATGTATATTTTTGTTATGCAATTCTAGAAGATATAGAATCTGTAACATTTTTGAATCACCATATTATTTATAATGTAGAGAGAAAGAGACTACTTTTGTGTATAACTCTTAAATCAATATTTTCCAATGCAAATGTAACTACATTTTGTTTCTTAAGCATTTGTAAATCATATACGCTCAAAAATGTTAAAAGTAAGATGTGTAGATAAACAGTGACGGTTTTATTCCTCCTTATATGAAAAAAACCACATATTTTCCAAAAATGGGAATAAACCCGAGAAAAAAAACAAGGGAAAAAAGCAAAAATATTTTCCGGTTTTTATCCCATCACTACCTGGGTTCGACGCCATCGGCCGACCACGCTAATTGAGATTTCTCTAGTATTTTTCCTCAGTCACAACAGACAAATGTTGGAATGGCACCTTCAACATAGGCCCTGGCCGACACATTTATGAATCATTGCCCGTCCTCTTCTCTGGCCTGAGCTGACAACTCTGTGAAGTTGATGAAGTATTTTTTTAAAAAGGCCCTGAAGAACTGCAACGGATTCAACAATTGTTTCAACTAAACAATGTAAAAGATGTAAATGATGAAGGTTATCCTTCGCCTACGTCATTAAATTTTAATGTCAATGTAAACTGTTGTACTTGCCATAGGGGTCGCGGAACAAGCGCGAAACGGAATAAGAGCGAAACTTTCGCTTTAGTTCCTTTCGCGCTTGTTCCTAAGGCTCTAATTCCGTTTCGCGCTTATTCCTGTCGCTCTAGTTCCGTTTCGCGCTTGTTCCTGTCGCTCTAATTCCGTTTCGCGCTTGTTCCTGTCACTCTAGTTCCGTTTCGCGTTTGTTCCTATCGCTCTAATTCCGTTTCGCGCTTGTTCCTGTCGCTCCAATTCCGTTTCGCGCTTGTTCCTGTCGCTCTACTTCCGTTTCGCGCTTGTTCTGTTAGCGTTCCTTCCGTTTCGCCCTACTTCCTGTCGCTCTAATTCCGTTTCGCGCTAGTTCCCGTCGCTATTGTTCCGTTTCGCGCTTGTTCCGTTCGCGTTTCTTCCTTTCGCGCTTGTTCCTGTCGCTCTAGTTCCGTTTCGCGCTTGTTTCTGTCGCGCTTATTCCTGTTGATTCATTTCATTACAGTTCCTGTCACGCTTTGTCTTGCCATTCTGATTCCGATTCATTCTGTATTGTATTTCACGGTTCGTTTCGAGTCACGTCTAAAAGTATCAGTTTTGCAATTTATGTCAGTTGTTTCTATATCGTGAGAAGTTTCTTGAACCGGCGGACGAACTGGGACGTCTGGTAAGTCTAAGCAAAACCACTGTGCACAATCATGATAAAAGGTTCATCTAAATTTCATAGGAGGGATTACTGTTTTTATAGATGAAAAGATCATTTGTTACGTCTGAAAGTTGAGTAATTTTAAAACAACTCATCACTTATAATAAGGTCGTGTGCTGTTTAGTTCATTTTCACTTATGGTGAGATGAAGCGAGCTGCGAAAACTCGAATGCAGTGATGAATTCAGACAGTTTTACGCGGGAGGTTGGAGCCCATTGGGGACTAATTTTCAAGTAAACTACTGTTGCCAAAGTTTATTTTATTTTATTTTTTAAGACTTAATTTTCTACTGCTGCCAAAGTTAGCTCCAAATTAATAAAATATATTCTCAAAAATAAACATTGAAGCATTATCTTCACTAAGTGTATAGTCTACCGCAGGGGAAAATTCTTTGAGAATTATTAATAACAGAAAGCTCAACCAACCCATTACAATCTCTGGTAACAATGAGTCTAACCCTATCGTGGGTAAACACATAAATAACAGTACCACATAAACTCGGCAAAAAACAAACAAAAAACATATATAAAGGTAACACTTCGTATACGAAAATAAGCAAGAGATATTAGCAACATAAAGCATATATCACTTTCTTCTCTATCTTCACAAGCAAATAATACAACAAAATCTTTCTGCTGACCAGTGGTCGATTTGGCTTTAGAGAAGTGGAGGAACGCTCTCTGGGTATTAATATTAAATAAAATCATCTAATTGATTGAAGGACAATTTATATACTATAAAATATATAGCCCCATGGACACTGACTCACTCATCCATACTATAAAATATATAGCCCCATGGACACTGACTCACTCATCCATATAAATTTATAGGCCAAACTACTGGAGCTACAAACACCAAATTTGGCATGAAGGTGTAGGACCATGAGTAGGTAAAGGAAGAAATCCGACGTTTTGAAAAAGTCGCCATCTTGGATCCAAAATGGCCGCTAAACCCATTGTATAGAATAGGGAGCTTAAACGGCTGTGGCTATTGAATTGAAATTTGGTATGGAGGTACATTATCACCATAAGGTTACGAAAATATTACAAAATGGTAATAAAGTTGCCATCTTTGAACCAAAATGGCTGCCAAATCCATTGTTGTATAGAATAGAGAGCTTAAACTACTGGGGCTATTGAATTGAAATTTGGTATAGAGGTACATTATCAATTGTGGGTTATGAAAATATAACAGAATGTACCTAAGACGCCATCTTGAATCCAAAATGGCTGACTTAAGAATTCTTTTTCCACAACGTTTGAGTTAGAGATACGAAATTTGGAATGAAAGTGTATCATAACTATTACTTTAAGAAAATAATACAAAATTTTGGGAAAGTCGCCATCTTAGATTCAAAATGGCCGCCAAAATATTAATTTTTAACACCGTATGAACTGGAGAATTGCAATTTTATTTTCAGTTTTGTCTTCAAGTGTAAGTCACTACAATATAATAAAAATGTTTTTAAAAGTCGCCATTTTGGATCCAAAATGGCCGCCAATCATATTGTTGTATAGAATAAAGAGCCTAAACGGCTGAGGCTATTGAATTGAAATTTGGTACGAAGGTACATTATCGCTAGTAGGTTACGAAAATATTTTCAAACTTTCTAAAAGTCTCCATCTTCGATCCAAAATGGCCGCCAAACCCATTGTTGTATAGAATACACAGCCTAAACTACTGGGGCTATTGAAATGAAATTTGGTATGGAGATACACTATCAATAGTAGGTTACTATAATATTACACAATTTACCCAAAGACGCCAATTTGTATCGAAAATGGTGGACTTAAAAATTCATTTTCCACAACCTTTGATAGAGGTACGTAATTTAGTATAAAGCTGTATCATAACTAGTAGCTTAGGAAAATAATACAAAATTTTGGGAAGGTCGCCCAAATATTAAAAAAATATCAATTTGTAATTGTGCACACACGCTAAAAATGCTTGCACAAACGATTCCGATGAAAAAAAAAATGGATCCGAGTAAGTGGGGGGCTGTCGTTTTCCCAGCCCCCCAAATATTAAAAAAAATCAATTTGTAATTGTCCACAAACGCTAAAAATGCGTGCAGAAACGTTGCACAAACGATTCCATTGAAAAAAAACTGGATCCGAGTAATTGAGGGACTGTCGTTTTTCCAGCCCCTCCCTCCTTTTTTTTATTTTTTCGCTTGTAATTGTGCACAAACACTAAAAATGCGTGCACAGACGATTCCAATAAAAAAAATTGATCCGAGTAATTGGGGGGGGGGGGGTGGTTTCCCCAGCCTCCAATTTTTTTTTCGGCTTGTAATTGTACACAAACGCTAAAAAATGCGTGCACAAACGATTGCAATAAAAAATATGTGTTATCCAAAAATTGGGGAATTGTATTACCAAAACAGCTATCTTACCACTCACTACTGACTATAATAATTGATTCACGATTTAAATGCGAATTACAGTAAAAAGAAACGGAAATGCACTGGGAATAGCCAGGATTTTCTTGTTAGAGAGGAAAGTCATTCTTTTTTTGGCGGGAAGGAAAAATATTCGTGTGTCTTGTTGAGGGACGGGGAACGCAGTGATCTCTCGTGGATGTATGTAATTTTCCGTTGTGCAATGTGGCAGGTTACCAGATGTACTCTTTTAAGAGTACGACTTTCATACTCTTCCCTTTTTTTTAGTGGAGTGCTCTTTCATACTCTATTTTATATAGATTATATAGATTTTTCAGTGGATGGAGCTCCATAAACTTTCACAGTAGACAGATACTGAGAAATGTGTAGAATGATAGCAAAAGTAGTTAGTATTGAGGAATCGCTTCCGTTTCATTAACTTTCTGATTTGAAAACTTTTCTGATAGAAAAAAAGGTGACAAAGAGTTCAGTGAAGCATTGCCTTATTAAAACTGAGTGAACTATTTGAGTCCTAATACAGAATCAGTTTATTCTGAATTTCTAAAGGTCAGTTTTTTATTAATGCAATACCTGCTCACAATGCCAACGTAGAGAGGATTTTCAGTTCATTGAATTCACAGTGGACACAACAGAGAAATAGACTGTCAGTGGATTCAGTTAAGTACTTATCGTTGGTTTCTATAATGATTAATTGAGCGGTCGTGACTCAGTGGTTGACTCAGTGGCTCAGCGTTCGGGAAGGGGTCCCAGCAGACGACCATCCTGACTGATGTTTTAACGGGGATTTTCCCAGGCAAATGCTGGGATGGTACCTACAAAAAAGGCTCTGGCCGTGTACCTTCCAAGATCCTCTTCCCCACCGTATCCTCTGAGTCTCAGGTGCCTAAAGGCCTTAAAATTAAATTCAAATTCAATTTACTAGTGATTCAGCAGCACACCCGTGGATTAGTGCTCAGAACATCAAGCTACTAACGCCGAGTGCGGAAAGTTCCCACGTTCGAACCGCACAGCAGACGATGGAAAAAATTACTGTTGGAAAGTATATATCATGATGAAAGCAACGGACAAAATGCAGGTAGATGTGTATACAAATAGACAGCAACGTTGCTCTGTTTTAGAAACCTGAATCACTTTCTTTATCAACTTTTTTTCAATCTGTTTCTTCTCAACCATTACCGGTATTACATGTCGAATAAACAATTGAACATGTGGACATTTTGCTATAATTACAACGAAAACTTTCCGTACTAACGTTTAATGCTACTCGGTAACTGCTTCAGTGTTGTACGTAAGTACAGTACTTACAATCTCCATACTAAATCGCACATATTGCAATTTTGACGTCAGATAGCAATCAATATTCCTCGAAAAAATGCTAGCAAGAAACATTGTACTAAAAATGTTATAGCATCTTCTCAAGCATCGAAAACCTACAGGATTTGCTGTTTGGCACGACAAAATTTCAATCATAAGAAAAATACTACGATCTATCTTACAAGTCTTAAGACTGGTTTTCATGAAAGCTTGCGATTTGGTGAGTAGTCAATTGAAACACGGGTTTCATTGCGTGTTTTATTGTAAGGTAAGTGTGACACGTGTTTCAATTGGCTATTCACCCAAATCGCACACAAAGCAAGCAACGCAAGCTTTCAAGTAAATCAGCCTTTACAAGAATTTCATTTCAATAAAATATTATCAAACAGTCCTAACGAAAAATTACGTTGTGATTAATGTTTTGTAACGTTTATACTTTGTCTTATCACAAAGTAAAGGACATCTAATTATAAATCTTAGGCGACATATAGTATATACTTAACATTCTGTTAATATTTCGAATTAAAAGTTAATATCCCCTTAGAAACATAAAAATCTGTTACTTGGAAACACTGATCAAATAAGCAATTTGAAAGCAAATGGTTCTAATATCAATAATTTTATACTTGCTACTTTCGGTTATTGTTCCCGTTCCTGTGACAGTAGAATTCGATTCATGCAAAACCAGTTTCTAGAACTGTTTATCTTTCGCGCTTATTCCGTTCGCGCTACTTCCTTTCGCGCTTGTTCCTGTCGCTCTAATTCCGTTTCGCGCTTGTTCCTGTCGCTCTAATTCCGTTTCGCGCTTA
>JAGDQP010031814.1:3134-21707 GCA_022664845.1 Lepisma saccharinum
ATATATATATATATATATATATATATATATATATATATATATATATACAACACAAAATCTGCTAAACATATAAATTAGCATGAAGCAAAAAAGAAGAATATGAAGGAGAAAACAAAAAGCTACATAACACTAACATTCATTTACATGTAGAAAGCATACAATAAAACATAGAATTTGCACATTACCAGAGAAAAAGTAAAAATAAGATATTGACTTCAGTACTTCTCGAACCGCGTATCTTTTACGCTGCAAGCGAACGCTTTTCCATTTCTCTACGATTCCAGTACTCAATACATCACCGTAAACTCTGATTCCAGCGTGAAGCTAAGAAATTATATCAAAAAATCGAAGCCAGATCAAACTTCAATTTGCAAATATCGGATTGAAGTGAAATTTCATATCTGGGAATTCCAAAATATCCTAGAATAGTTTCGGAAGTTGAAATGATTGAATTACGAAGATAAATATTTTGCCTTCAATTACATTATAAACGGTGTGGCCAGTGTTTCTTTCAGAAGATTTTCCTCGGGGAAGGGGGCTAAACCAAGTATTATGAAAAATATAAGTAATGCATATTGAGTTCCCTGTGCTAAAAATATAAGGTTGTGACTGGAGCAACGAAGGTTTTCCGTCGTTGCTTTAAGTTTTTAACATCGAGGGTTAATTTACTAGAGCAATGATCGCGTAGCGTGAAATAGAAGTAACAACGACAAGCGCTTAGTCCGGCAGCTGCAGTTTGGTCTTGTGGATAGTGCGTCAGAAAGCTGATTCAAAGGTCGTCGGTTTGAGCCCTGCGTCGACTTCTTGCATATTTTTTTAAATATTTTTTTTTTCGTTTTTTATGTAAATACACAAAAGGAAATTTAATGAAAGTTGTGATATAGAATTTTAAAAGAGGTCACTAAAAACTAGGATGTATATAAACCCACCAGGATCTCTCGGTGTGGAAGGGGGAGGGTGCGTCCGAAGGGAGATGGGCGGCGTTAGCCGCGCCCCCTGTTAGCGATGGGCATACGGAAAAGTACTGTTTACTCAAAAATTCTATTTACGCAAAGTTTTGTGCTGTCCCGTCCCGTCGTTGCTCTTGCAAATTAACCTCCGAGGTTAATAGCTTAAAGCAACGATGGAAAACCGTCGTTGCTCTAGGCTCGACCAAAATATAAAATAACAATAATTTTACTTAAGAATGTGTCGTATTTTTTTAGTTAACCTCAAACTAACATGAATAGTATTTATAGAAAGTGCTATTATATTCATATTTCAGAATACGCATGAGTAATACAAGTGTTGAAACTAATTATTTCGGGAGGCTGTTGAAAACCCAAGGGGACAAAACTCCCCCAAAACATGCATGGAAGAAACAGTGTCTATTTTGAAACCTGTCCAATTTGAGTGCAATTTAATATCTTATATATTGGAACTCCAATCGATATTTAAATAAAAAGAAATAATTCTCGAAATTAAGACGAGAGCAACACGATACATTTTAATTATAAAATCCCATTTAATTTTCTTTAAATTTCGTATCTCAAAGTTCCTATGATCGCTGAGTATGATTCTGAACTGAAAAAATACGTATCGGAAGTCCCTCAGGGCGGAAACTTGAGAAAACAGATTTTTAAAAAATTGATTTCATGAAATTTCGTATTTTAAAATTTCAAGGGTCCCTGAGTTCGACTATGAAATAAAAATCTTGAATTACATTACCCAACATGGCTATAGTCCAAAACGTCTTTATATGAAAAATCGTTAGGCTTCTTACCCAGAGTCTTTAAACAGCGCTTAGATTTGTTAAGGATTTTTAAAAAGTGAATTCTGAAAATCAAGATGACCATAGCCCGAAACATTTTCATTAAAAAATAAAAGTGCGCCAGATATAGCCCAAGACTTTTAAAATAAAATAAATTTAAAGAATCAAGTAAACTTGCTTTTCAAAACCATACAAAACTTCCAGAAAATTATTAATTTATCGAAGTTCTAGACAATCTTAACTCGATTTATAAAATGTAAAGTGGTTCTGATACGGTGTAAAATTCTACAGGTGTAATCCCAAATTCATGACTCACTTTGCATAAATAACGTTAATAGCACGTTAAAGGTGAATACGAAGTTTCTTTAGAGTCACGTGTTTCATTATAGCTGAATTCAAAGCTACCTCCAGCCGGCCGGGTGACCGAGCGATCTGCGGCAGTAGGTCATCGGCTCGAAGGTCCCGGAATGGGTATGGATTTTAATAGCTAAAGGCGAATCGTGACGGGCTGCAGTCCAACGTTACTAGACTGGCCCTTATAAAAATAAAGTTTAACAAAGTTTTTTATCAGAGCAACCTAGACCTTAGGTGTTATAAAATTATTCTGTTTTTATACTATAGTGCAGTTTAGTGTTCGATTTGTAGGGCGAATGGTTGGGATTTACCCCTCTCTGGAAATATCATCCTTAGCTCTGCGTTTCGAAATCTGGCCATAGCCAAAGGCACCAAATACTTCATTCTAACGTGTTTGAAATGTTCTTTCCCCTCTCTATAAATTGCATAAATCGATCACTGGACTGCAGTTTTAAAAAGGAAGTATAAAATTCTTTCTCACACTTATTTTTCCACACTCACATATACACACTCCGACTGCTGATCGTGGGGTTCCGGGTTCGATTGCCGGCTCTGCCAAGGGATTTTTTTTCAAAGCAAGAGGGTCTGGAACGGTGCCCATCCAGCAACGTGGTGCAACTGGGGAGTACTCTGAATAAAAGACAGTGGTGATCACATTTGAGAGCTTCGGTTCTCCTCTCCCAACACGTCTGGTCAGTGAGGGACCAGCAGACAATCACTTTCCTACGGGAGAGACCTCATCCATATAAGCTGGGAGTAAAACAAGAGTTAAAAACGGCGAATTTATAATAAATATAATTCTGTGTGTTCTGCCCGAGGGCAGGTGCTGACCCGAAAGTTCCTGGGCAGGGTAAACCGATGGCGGTTGTCATTATCTTCATTCGGATAGAGAGGACGTCACAAGGACGGGACCTACAGTTTAACGTGGACTCCGAACACTGATTCCGCCAGACTCCCCTTGCCGTGGAAGTGTCACCTCCCAAATTCTCGGCCAAAAATCAGTAGAGACCGTGCAAAACTCCACTTACACTCTCCAAATTTTTACTTTACACCCCCACCCAAAATGAAAATTATGGCGGAATCGCTGACTCCAAACCACTTATATTAACTTGTGTGTTTAGTACGCAATATTAAAAATACTCGACTTTCATGAATTAATTTATAACTATGTCATTCAAGAATGTGACTTCTGTATACATGGAACAGACACAAAGGATAAATGAACAGTGCATAAGGAGTTTTGTCTGTTCGTTTACGTGTAATTTGTTTTCCATCGCTCAAGTTTTTATAACAGATTTCTTGCTGAAATTTAATATCAGTTTCTAACTCATTTTCTGGATTGTTATTAGGAAGCTAAAATGCAAATATTACTATTACAAATGTATTTAGTTCTAACACTTGCAAAAATTATTCTTTTTTTTTTTTAATTTAAGTAAAGTTCGTATTTGAGAAAGCTAACATTTGTATGTTAAGGCTTAATCAGAATTCTGGTCAAATTTCTCAGGCAAGCGCTGTATTTGTAATGCTCTTATATATTACATGTAGCTTGAGCCAAAGTTACCTGAAGGACTTAAATAAAATTTGAATCCTATAATCCACGTTTTTAAGTAAAGCGGTTTAGGGGACCTAAAATTATAAACTTGCATTTTCTTTTAAACAATTTTTTTCGAAATTAAGAATAACTATATCAAAATTGAGTAATAAATCATCCTACAAATATTTCCTGTTAATTTTTCATTACATGATATCTTTCCTTTATGTTCGCATTGGCGAAATAAATATTTCGTACTAGCTTGCTTTAGCGTCGTTCATCTATAATAAAATATGTTCTATTATAAATGATGAACACGTTGTGTTTAAGAGTATCTTCTTATAGTTAAGCAATTCCGTAGTTTACACTCAATCCCACCTGAAATGTCCGCTTGCTGCTCTTAACAGGTAGTACCGCAACTGATTCACGGGCTTAATACGCAAGATTTGTTGAAAACTGGAGAAATATGTTGGACACGCGAGAGCTTCCTGTTTCATATATTGCCAATTCGAAAGCAAGCAAATTGCTGATTTTTACCTCAAGCAACAGGAAATGAAAATAAAATACACAAAATGAAATGAAAATGTAAAACCATTCAACATTATAACGCGAAAAGGAATGACAGAAACGAAATACAAAAATCATAATTCGAAGTTCCTCTCCATTCAAAAAAATCGAACCTAGATTGCTTTTGTAGTTCGGACGAGTGAAAATCTATGCTAAAGACAGAGCCATCTAGTAAAAAATTGTCAAAATTGATTTGGAAGCCGCGAGGGAAAGAACGAGTTGTATGCTTCTTCTCCTCATTGTAAAATGCGTTTGCATTTTATTCAACTTACGGGTTAGACTGGGTTACTGTGTATTATCGTCGGTTTTTTTTCTGCTACCTTAAACTGATGTTTCATAAATAAAAGAATAATACATGATTGACCGTAATATAGAAGTCGCTAAGACCAATTTGAATTTTCCTAAAGACTTCGAAACATTATGAATAATATTGTCGAGTTAAAAGCTGTTAATTTACAAACTAAAAATATATTTCACTGCAATTGCAAATAGTATGGTTAGTTATAAGTGAAGAACAAAGGTGATTTTCTAAATGTATTCGCTTAAAAATGAAAGTAAAGAAAAATGCGGGGATTTGAACTCATGACCTTCTGCGTAGAAAGGTAGCTCGCTAACCACTACACTATGGTAAACATAGTAAATTATTTTTTCTCATTTCAGTTACCCGTTATTTTTTACGTACTGAGTATGTTTCTGTTTTATTATTATCGAATAGGATTGTCTTTTCTCTATATTATCTTTTATTACTATGTCTGCTATGTATGATAAGTATTCTGGAATATACAAACAAAACACATCATTCAAAGAATCTGAGTACAAGTAGTTGAAAGTTTCCATGTGCATTGCAAAATTTTTCATAGTTGGAAAATTCTATTCCAGTGCCTCTAACAGGTGGGATTTACTTTCTTGAAAGATAGTACAAATAAAACTAAAGAATACTTTCCTTTTTTTCTTTCTTATGTGCAGGTTTTCTTCTTTAACACCTTGATCATCGCTACACTATTAAATTTGTATCTCTTTATAAGTGTAATATGTCGCCTTAGAAAACACACATAAAGCTAAATCTATGTCATAGATTAACGCCCTATTAACGAAATTAAGTGTTCGTTGAAATATAGTTTAAAATTCAAAGTTTCCAACATACAAACGAAAACATGAAAAATGTTTAGTTAATTTCATTGCATTTGCTTGCTTTGTATTTTTTTATATTTTTCACTACAGATCTTTGTAATAAGACGAATGGAATTAAGAGATAAATATGTTTTAATGTAATAAACATATTTTAATATTAGAGTTACAGCCCTCGGCCAGAATTGGCCCATACAAATGCTGCCGCCCACATTTCAACCGTCGGTGTAGAGTCGGGTTCAAAACAAGTGCTGAGTGATGCCCGACGATCCTAACTGACATTTGCAATTGATTTTTTAATCTCTATAGTGAAGAAATTAGTGACTATTGTAGAAATTAGTGACTATTGTAGATGTATCGTGATTATCACTGATTTTAATTGCAATTGTTTTCTGCAGACTGTCTCAGATAGTTGGTGGCCCGCCTTCTTCTCGACTATTCTTGCCGTCTTATTCCCGCCTTGTTAGGACATAGTCGCCATTTTCCTCAATCCCGACCAAATCCCAATCTCATAGTCGGGACAAGGGAGGCAAAAACTTTCCCACCCTTTTGCCAACCATTTTCACAAAATGTACTGGTGTGATTGGTACACTGCAAGGATCAGTTTAATCTAGTTAGATCACTCCTAGATTCGTTCTTTAGGCCACTTTGACAACAGGATTTTTTGCCTAACGCGCGCATTTGGCGTCGGGCAGCCGGTGGACCGCCTTTAAATGCGAGTTTTTCCCGACTCACACCCCCGACGCCGGGCCAATGGCGGCAAAATTGGACTGTCGGGGTTGGGGCGTATTTTCTTCATTGGGAATGTGAACCCATCAATATTATATGTAGGCATGGAAGAGAATCAATAGAATCAGCTAAACACATGTGAGTAATGAGGAAGCACTGAAGAGAGTAGGCAGGGACGATCAATACTGGAGACAATAAAGAGAAGTAAAATCAACTGTTAAGGACAGTATCCGCGCAGATATTGCATAATAAAGAACTCACCTGAAGGCTTATGAGGAGAAAAGAATACGAATGCAACCTTTGACAGTATTAAGGAAGATAACGGTACAGTCTTGTACGGTAGACTTAGTCACAAAAGAATGGAGAGGGCTTAACGTGCCTCTCTCTGCAGAGCACTGATAATGGTGACTACATAAAAGATACTATCGATTTATAAGAACAATTCAAGACATATCTGATTTCCATAACATACGTAGAATTCTAGATTTTGCAAGTAAGGCACTTACCTGAACCTGTCTAGCTCTATCCTTGAGTTCATCCCTTTCCCTGACTGTAGCCTCCAGCTGAAGCCTGTTTGTTGTGGCTGCGTTTCTGGCTTCTCCTAGATCCTTCTCGCATCTTCTAGCCGCTGCTAGAGCCTGTTCTAGCTGCAATTGAAGAAGATGCAACTTCCGTTTCTCTTTGTCCAAATCTTTCTCTGTTTCGTGTTTACTAAAAAGTGCTTGTTCTAGTTGTTGTCGGCTCTCTTCCAACAAGCGCTACAATAAAATAATTTCATGATAGTAACAAATGGTGCATTTTAAAGTGGTGCATAAGCAGTATATATCCTACATCTACTTATATATCTAGAGGGAATTTTATTCAAAGAAGGACGTAGCATCGCCAGGCACTATTTTCTGCATAAATGTACCACTGCAAATCAATACTAGTGAGTAAATATTAAATCAAACTTTTATTTTTTGGAAATAAAAGCGAAGGGCAAATTATTTATAACTATCAACTTCGATAAAAGGTATAGTTGCTTCGCACTAAAGAAGAAATAGGAAAAATGATTAGAACAAGTTTGGTTATTTTCACGAGTGTGAAATAATTAAATTTTCAACACAATTTCGCCAAATTAAGTATTATAACGTATTTAATGTAAAGTTAATTAAATACAGACATGGTACATGTTCTTGTGTTTTTTACAAAAGAAATAAGCAAATACATATATACGTAAATATAATGTCAGCTTTTAAATATCAAATTGCAATAAATGAAGATTGCTCTGTAACAACTTATACAAGCCAGATCGCACAACAATAATTTTAACAAATCTCATTAATCGACGGAAAGTAATAAACTAATAAAGCCCGCGAGACACAGTTAAAAACCTCTAAGAATCCTTCTTACCCAGCAGCAAACAAGCGTTCAAAGAAATACTTTGGACATTATTACTATTATTATAGTATTATTATTATTATTATAGAAACTATTATTATTATTATAGTAATAATATTAGCAAGGATACAGACACCGTAGAATTTGTCATTTAAAACAAAAGCAAAAAGAATAATGCAAGAAAGTTCAACATCTATAACGTAAAAACTATTTTTTTCATAGTCCAATAATATTCTATTTGAGAAATATATACGTAACGAGACAAAGAAATTTAAGACAGTAAATTAAAAGTTAGAGGTAACGGAAAATAACGAATGATGGTGAGTTATTTTTAAGGTACATGATGATCAAATTTAGCTTGTATTTTTAATTTTTTAAATCCATTTCATACACAACGATAGACGAAAGAAAGAGTACACATAACTACACCGTAAATTGTCAATCAGGATTAAAAATTCGCATAGGGAAGAAATTTATTTTGTAATACTTTATATACAATGAGATAAACACAGCAGTAACATGCAGACGACCTGTAATTGTGTCGAAAAACCAATTGAATTAAATTTTGCAGGCGAAAATCAAAACGTTCATAGACCAGAGTATACAGGAAGAGAAACTCTACATGTTGTAATAGATTCACAACTTATGTTGGTAGTGGAGGCTCAATTAAAATACACATAGAGAACACTAAAAACGACAAAATAAATACAATCTACTGAACAAACATGGGATAGTCCACGTAATACAAGCTCCAGCGCAAGTGTCTCGTTGTAATTGAAGCAGGCAAAGATACGAACCTCGTTCGGTCATATTTTATAAGTAGGAAAAAGTAGAAGTTAATGATATGGTTGGCAATGGATAGCTACGTTGCACCAAGTCGTTCGGTCAAACGACCGATTGTGACTGAAAGTTGGAAAACTGAAATATCTTGACGTCAATATTGCAATTTCGTGGCAAGGTGCAAATAGAAGGATTAAAAAATATTTTCACCGCTATATTTGTTAAATAATCACTCAAATAGCTATTTAAAATAAATAAACAAATGAACAACGTATAAGTAATGATGTAAACAAAGAATAATGTCACGGTATAAAAGCCGGTATTGTACATATATTATTTATTTATTAAGCTTCAACTACAGCTATAATACCCATTTTACACTGAAATTAATAACATTGCAAAAACTAAATAACATCACTATAAACTAAACAACATGAAATTAAATTTTAAAACTACACATAACACAAGTAATATATAAAAAAACATGACGATTATAATACACAAAAAGAAGAGCTCTGATATTAGTATTTAGCGCTCGAAGGAAAGTGTTTTGAGATCCAAAAATATCAATATTTGAATCAAGATTATTGTACACAATTACCAGCCTATAGAATCAGTATAAGAAGACTTTCGGGGTAAAGGGAAGAGCGACGCAAGAATTCTACTCACAAAAGAAGTTATAGCAATTTTGCGTGTGATATTCCTTGTGTCACTATGGTGGAAGTGTTTCCTTTGTAATAAAATTAAGAGATTTAGTATCCTCTCTTTCCCCTTAGTGACAAAGAAACTCGCAAAATGGATATAACTTCTTTTGAGATAATTTTTGTGTTACTCTTCCCTTTACCCCGAAAGGGTTTTTATACTGATAT
This sequence comes from Lepisma saccharinum, assembly GCA_022664845.1. Lineage (NCBI taxonomy): Eukaryota > Metazoa > Arthropoda > Insecta > Zygentoma > Lepismatidae > Lepisma > Lepisma saccharinum. Next base: position 12,223 of record JAGDQP010031814.1, read on the forward strand.
CACTTATTTTGTAAGGCTGTCTGTTAAAAAATGTGCATAGTCTTCATATAAAAGGTCGTCATTTCGACCATGGTAGGCTCCGTATCTCGAAAACGGTAACACCTATCAAAAAAATAAGCTTCGATTTACCCTACTCCAATTTCTTGGGGCCCGCAATTGACAATCAAAATCCCCTGGTACAACCCATTTGGGGCTAAAAAAAATACAGACAGAATGACAAACAAACTTTTCTATCATTTTTGAAACTCCTGTGATTCGGCTAAAAAAAAGTCGTAACTTTTGAACCACTTCACCGTTTAAAAAAGATACTGAAGCGTACACTGCAAAAAATAGCTGTGTTAATTCAACAAAATGCGGTGTTCCAGCGTGACTACCACTTTTGTGTGTTAAATCAACATAGCACACGGTGTTGCTTTCGGTACTGTGAAAAAAAATTACGGCTGCAGCAAGATTTGAACATGAGCTACTCAGCTAGAAGTCGAGCGTTTTATCGACTTGGCTTAGTCGTCAGATGCAAACGATATTTAGTGAACATTAGAATTAAAGGATTACACTATAGATATAAACAATGTATGGGATCAAATATATGTTTCTGAACCCCCAAAACAAACTAAGTTACTTGCACGACTTATCCCATGGTTTAATCACTTCCTATTTGCCAATTGAAAACCAGAATTCCCATTTATTGAGAATATTATATTTCTATGAAAGCAAGCAAGATGGAGACAGCCAAATACTTGAGCAGCATTACTGCTTGCTTATCGTAACATGTCAAATGCTGCGTTTGCTTTCATAGAAATGGAACATATTCAGAATGAATGGGGATTGTGATCCCTAATTGACCAATGGAAAAGTGATTAAATCATGTCATAAGTCGTTAGAGTAACTTTGTGTGTGTTTGGGGTTCAGCAACATTTTTTTATCCTCTATATTGATTCAATCTAGTGTTTTTTCGTCTGACGATTTAGCGAAGTTGGTAAGACGCTCGATTTCTAACTGCGCAACCCATGTTCAAATCTAGCTGCATCCGTAACTTCTTTTCTCCCAGTACCGCATTCAACACAGTGTGTTGTGTTGATTTAACACACAAAAGTGGTAGTCATGCTGGGACACTGCATTGTGTTGAATTAACACAGCTACGTTTTACTGTGTAGATTAAGATTTCGCAAGTTTCGGCCGCCTGCCTATAGGATCTAAGGTCAGTGCTATAATCAGAAATGTGAAATTTTGATATTTTTTTCGCACCGCCCTAGAGGGCCCCAGGAAGGTCCTACCGACCGAATTTTTTTCTGTGTCTTAGTATGGCAAAGAGCTTTCAAATGCAAGTTTTAGCATCAAAATCGAGCTCATAGTTCGCTAGATCCGATTCTAGCTGTTAACATAGTAGGTGCCGCTAACAGACTCATTTGTCAGCGTCACTCGAAGAACTACCGTTCATCATGATATGGAGCGCTGCAGTATACCTAACCTAGGTGCGGCACAATGAAGCAGGTTATTATTCCTTATTATTCCCAAGGAATCACATAAATAAAATTTAGATATCAACTCTCCAGTTCTAAGATTTTCATTAAGTATCTTGTATAAGTACATCATATCTGCCAGCTTACGACGATAAGAGGAAACATGGAGGCCAAGAACGGATAGTAACTCGGGCTTGCTTAAGTTACGTACCGATGGTATTCTTCCTTTGACTATTGTAAGAAAAATGTTCAGAACAGAATCAATATGTGAAAAATTAGAAATACTAGCCATGTTCCAAATTAGAGAGCAATATTAAATTTTAGGAGAGATGAAGGATTTATAGAACATACTCATTGAATGATGGTCCTTAATTTCTGTAAATCTATAGAGAAGACCAAGTAAGCGCATATAGCTGTTAGTTATAGAGGTCACATGATCAGCAAACAAAAGTTTTTCGTCAAATATTACTCCAAGAACTTTTTGAGAGGAAACTAGTAATAGGATTATCTTCAACGAAATAGGAGGTGGGATTCGATTCTTCTTCAAAGAAACAGTAAGAAAAGAGGATTTTGAGAGATTTATTTTCAAGTTCCACGCATTGCACCAGTCCAAGAAGTCAGAGAGAATTTTGGAGATCAACAATAATTGTCTGATTTCTCAAATAATTTACAGTTGTTAGCAAAAATGAGAATTTTGGTTTTAGATGACAAGAGAGAAGACGGAAGATCGTCCATATAATTATAGAGGAAAAACGAGCGGTCCCAAAACACTACCTTGAGGTACACCAGAGAGAACGTGAACAAAATTAGAAGAGGATCCAGAAAAAACAACATGTTGCTCGCGGCCAATGAGAAAGTCTCGCAATAATGGAAGGAAGTTACCATGGATATTAAATCGGTGAGTTAGTTTATGAAGAAGAAGATAACATCAAGTTGTGTGTTATTGGACAGGGATTGGGTAGCATTAGAGAGTAATAAGGACAGATTGATAAGAGTTGAATTAACAGGAAGAAAGCCATGTTGAGCAGAGTCTAGATAGGGTGAGACAAAATTATAAAGTCTGTCTTTGATGATTCTTTCACACACCAAAATAGATAAGAAAGAAATGGGTCTGTATAAAGAGACATGGGTCTTATCTCCAGATTTCAGAATGGGTACAATATTAACCTGCTTCCAGGAATAAGGAAATATACCTTCAGCAAAACACCTATTTAAAAGACGAGAAAAGGGGTAAGCCAATGATTCAGCAGCATTGTGTAAAAAGATAACCACTTGCTATTTGATTACCATCTAATGAAAAATGTTGTAACTTAGAGGATGGATCAAATTAAGAACGTTACATAAGAGAGAAGACGGAAGATTTGGTAATTTATTTCGAAATTCGCTGAGTACGCAGGTTTGCTTCGTCTTTGCATTTTAGGACTTACTTCACAAACGAAGTAACCAAGAATATTCCATTCCAAAATACCACAAACATTAAATTTTAAATAAGAAAATTGGCCCAAATATACACAAGATTTTCTTTTGAGATTAATTTTTCATTGAATCTATATTCTTACAGTGGTAAAAAAATGTCCGACAGACCCCGACGGGCCTTCAAAATCTTTATTCAACTACAAATAGAAAAATGTTTTATAATTACATAAGAACAAATCAGAATGTTTTAAAATCAGTTTATTTAACATAAATAATAAAAATAAGTTTTAGGTGTAACCGAAGTACCCTACTTACCGTTAATAATACCTGTATAGTATTTGAAGTCAATGCAATAATCCACCAAGGTAAAAAACGTTTAGTTCAAACATATTTAGAAACATTACACGTAAATGCACGTCCGAGACCAACGGTACCTTACATTCAACTGCCGACAGCAATCGCCTGATGTGCTTCTCTGTCCCAAAATAGATGTCGTTTGACGGGCCATTTGAAAATTTACCTTTTTGGCCAGGAGTTTTGTACAAATACTCCACTGCGCGAAGGCTAGAAAGCATGAGAAAAGGGGGTAGCAAGATGAAAAATGTTGAGAAATGCTCCTCTTCAAATCAATTTAACATATGAAAAGTAAAATGTTCTCGTGCAGTGTAATTAAAGTAAGTCTATGAAACTTGCTGGGAGAGCAACAGCCTTCAAGATTCATTCAGTTGTATCGGTCTAGTTGGAACAAGATTAGATATCAGCTGAAATTTCCAATTGAAGACCACAACAAAAGAACATGATTGTCCATTTTGTTGATTTTGCAGAAGAGCGTTTTAAAAGTTAACATTTAGCATTGATTATACGTGCATATCAAATAAAGATTTGCTTGTAGGAGACGGACTATGCGTATTCTCTTCATGCATGATATTTTGTTAGAAAAGACTTTCAAAGCCCAAACAGATGGTCCTGTTTTCTGAATTTGGTATAAATGGAGAAAGTACGTTCTTTTGTACCGTATTTAACATTGATACACATACTTGCACACTCCACGATTATTTTTTATTTATTTTAAGGCCTTTAGGCAACTATGGCCGCATAGATGATGATTGGATGAATTGGTGGAATGAAGAAAGTGGGAGGAAACGGGAGTTCCCCGAAAAAAGCCACACACACGATGTTTGTCCACCACAAAGCCCACATGGCATGAGCAGGGATCGATCCGACAACCCCTAGCACCAGAGGTGAGTGCTCTACCAACCCGCACATTCCACGACTAAATATGCAAATCCTATATCTGTGGATTAGTCCGAAAATATTTATTTTATATAATTTAAATTATTAATACTCATAATCAATATACAGGTCTTTTATTTATTATATTTTTAAAGAGATGAATCAATATTGAATACAAAACACGAAACATACCCGTTTCAGACTCAATTCGTGGAGTTTTTCTCTTAATCTTCGTTCGAAGTTAAGCATGCCTGGATCACTCTTTCGGAGATCTTTTTCATCAAAGTTTGCCGCTTCCTTGGTAATGTCTTCCATCTGAAAAACATACATAATTAGTCAAGAATCTTTACATGATTAGTAAAGAACAACCCCAGTAGCACACATACGTTCAAAATACGTGGATTAAACGGTAGTATCGAAACATAACTTTAATGATGTAAATGTACCGAAATGTCCGCTTGTTTAACGGTTTATTCGACGCTGAATAATGGTTAAGAAGAAAAATGCTGAAATCAAGAAGAGGACGCTGAAGAAACGGGTTCAGTTGGCAAAAAAAGAATGAAAGAAAATGGTTGCTGTCTACTGGTATACACATTTAGTTGCAGCTTGTTCATTGCTTTCATCAGGATATACAGTATTAATTTTCCTACAGTAAATTATCCAACCGTCTGCCGAGGAATTCGAAGCTGAAACTTTCCGCACTCGTCACTAGTAGTTTGACACGCTATCCCCCTCATCACTACTCTTTTACGGCATTTGTAGTAAAAGACAGTCTTGAACGCAGTCGCCACAAATCCAGACGTGTCGTTTCGCCATCATGTAAGAATTAAGAATACTTTCCTTCTTCCTTTGTTATGTGCCTTTTTCTTCTTTAACACTTTGACCATCGCTGCACTATTAAATCTGTATTTCTCAATATGTGTAATATGTCGCCTTAGGAAAACGCATACAAAGCGAAATATATGTTAAAGTTGAAAAGGAAAGTCGCATTAACGTTTTATGAACGAAATTAAATGTTCGTTGAAATATAGTTTAAAATTAAATCTGTTTTAAACATCCAAATGAGAACATGAGAAACATAGTTAGTTTAATTTTATTCTATTTGCTTTAAGCACGAGTTTTATGCAATTAACTTGGAAAGATAATCTAAGGCACAGTTCAATCTATACCACAGTTGAAAATAACATTTGAATCCATGTTGAACTAACATCTTATCAACAATATCAAGTCTTTGTTGAAATATTATTTAAAATTAAACGTACTTTTTCAACCGATAGCAGCTAAACGAAATAAACCAAAAATCAACGTTCAAAACACGTTTGTGTGCTGCTGAGGAAAAACATAAGCGTCGAATTGTCTGTGTTCATATGGACTGTGGGTACACCATTTTCCAAGCTCTCAAAATACAGCAACAAAACAAGCCGTATGCTCAAAGTTGATCTCGACAAAGACAGCAAAGCAAAATAGTAAGTAATAAGGCTGGTGTCAAGTTATCTTTTCTTCAAGTGGGATTATGTCGGTTTGTGGGATCTTCGGTATTCAAGAGTAATGCTAAACATCAAAATTTAAGTGAGGCACGGAACAGTGACGGACAGTGGATTTTCGTGAGCAGGGGACGAAATGGATCAGAGACGTTTTCGATATTTTCCTGCTTAGTGAATTTTTTAGGTATAAATCAATTATATTTCTTCTCACATTGTTGAAATAATGCAATAAAATAGTATTTTCCCTTGAGGAGGTGGCGCGTATCCCCCAGCGTCGCCTCTGGATCCGCCACTGGAACGGAATGCAGTGTTGCTAACTCCAGATATTACCCGAGGTGAAATGTCGTAAATAAAATACCTCACATTATTTGTCAGAAATTTGTCGTTCTATATCAAAATTATTTGAATTTTTATTTTAACGTTTGCCGCCGTAGGAAGCTGCCTACTCTGCCTATGCGTAAATTCGCCCCTGCACATAGTCTTTGCATCTCTCATTTGCAAGAAAATTGTATCAGCCATGTTACCTGCATTAACAAAGTAGAACTCATTCATTCATGTTAACACAGGTTAACAATAAATGCGGCGTTAAAGAGAAATTTAATTGCTGCAGTGATCCAACAGATTACGATTTAAGATTTAATGTTGAAAAGACAGCGCATTTCATGTTTTGTATAGAGAGGAGGTTATTTCTGACTGTTGCTCCAAGTTTTTTTTTTTTTTTGTATGGTAATCTTGAACTCAATATTGAGAAAATAGAAACTTTGAATATTGTTTTCTTTTTAATTTTTTTCTTTATGTTCAGTTAATCGTCAAAATATCAAGCAAAATGTGTTTGCAGTTGAAATTTATTTACCACTTATCAAATTAATGCAAATATTTGTCAATTTAATATACTGTATGTATAGTAGAAAAAATTAAATCCTAGAATGGGTTAAACCAAATGATTCTTTATAAACCCTAAAACAATTTTTATGAAATCCTAAAAGCTCGGCCCTAGGAATAATATAATAAACTTTGAGAAGAATTTCTTCTACTAAACATATTCAAGTATGCAACCCGGCTCTCATCGCAATTCAACGGGTTGTCTAACTAACAGTGCTTAATATCTTCAAGGTACTTAAAAATTTAATTTGATTTTTATTTATAGCCTTTGGCATCTAAGGCTCATACCGGAATTGGGGGAGGAGGATATGGGAAGATGTTGGCCAGGACCTAAGTTGAAAGTACCATCCCGGCATTTGCCTGGTGTGGCCGAGAAAAAAACTGGAAAAGAAACATAGTCGGCTGTTGGGATTGAATTTAAACTACCTAAAATTTATCGTGAAGAACATCAGCCCTCGTGAGCTAATAATTAAAAAAAAACTATTAGGCGTAAAACACTATCAGGATGCCAATAGCCCCAGCGAGTAAAAAGGCTTTTTTCCCTAAACCGCCAGTAAATTATTCCACCATGCAAACCTGTTTACATAATTAAGTTAGACAGCATTGTGAAACGAAATCTTGCGCTCTTTACGTACACAAAAGTTCGCACAATCTGCTGAGACAAGAAATTACATTCTGCAAAAATAAGAAGTAGGGATAATGTTTTAAACTAGATCTATAAATAATACTTCCGACTGTTAAGTTAAAGTAATAATAAAACTTTATTTACAAATTACTATATCACTAATAAATCGTAGATACATTCACCTTCCAATAAGACAAGAAATGTCTCTAATGTAGAATTACTGAAGTCACCTATGACCGAAACCTTTTCAGAATTAAGTCCGTTGCGTTGAATCGGATTCCTTAATAAAGAGACAGGGTTTGTAGTTCAAGTTTCTGCTTGCTCTAATAATTAAAATTCATCACTAATTAGTAGGGCTCGCATTTTTAGGATTTTATAAACATCGTTTTAGGTTTTTTTTAAAAAGATTTAGTTAGTTTAGCCCATTTTAGGATTTTATTAATTTTCTTACCTTGCATGTATTAAACTGGCAAATATTTGCATTAAAATGAACTAAGTAGCAAATTAATTTCAACTGCAAACACATTTTTCTTGATATGTTAACGATTTACTGAACATAAAACATAGATTTTTTTTTTAATTTTGAAAAGAAAAATCAATATAAATTCCTATTTTCTCAATATTCAATTAAAGATTACCATACATAATAAAAACTTGAAACAGCACATGGACTGGACCGCCTTTTTTACATTAAATATTAAACTGTAACATATTGGATCACAGCAACAATTAAATTTCATTTTAAAGCCACATTCATTGTTTAGCTATGTTGAAATGAATATGTAGTTTTTACTTTGTCAACGCAGACAATGTATTATGCAGCGCAATTACTAGATTCGTGGTACATGGCTACCGCCATAAACTCTGCAATACATCCACGCGCCTAACGTAAACAAGAACTGAATTGAATTGAATTTTATTTCAGTCATTTAGGCAACTTTGGATCAGGTTGAACGAAAATAAAAAAAGAAAGTTGCAAACAATGCACATTCGTGCACGTTTTTCCTATTAAGCGTAGGAGTTTCATGTATTAATGCCCACTTTTTTTTTCTGAAATGTTAAACTTAGCCACTTTTAGGTTTTAACTCATTTTAGCCGTTTTTAGGTGCTATTGTATATTTGATTGAGAAATTACTGAAACAAAAATATATGTTAGCAAGTAAGGAATAAAATAGGTTAAAACCTAAGAATTCAGGCCCTACTAATTAGGATTAGGGTTTGTTGTAAGGAAGTACGGAACATAAAATATAAATAAATTTCAGCATTCCAATCCATCAAAATGCATCATTGAAACTACACGTTGGCTCAGAACACAACATTTAAACAAACATTTGTTACATTCTGCAAGTGGTTCGCTCATCTGGTATAGTTCCTAAAAAGGAATTATATTAGTCTTACTAGTAGGAGTGATATACTAATCACCCTCAATGAATTTTATGTAAGTTCTTTGTTGACCCTTTCGTGGTAGACTGCGTTAATAATAACTTCAAATTCGGGCCCTTCAAACTCACCTAACACAAGGAAATATAATGTTCACAAAAGGTATCCTTAGTGGCAAAAACATGCACACTTAAATCATAATAAATTTCCTTAATTGTAGTCGAAATAATTATCTTCGTAGCCTGCCTTCCGTGTTCTGCAGACTAAGAATATTACACCTAATTTCCAACTTCCATGTATGCACAACTAGGACTAATATCCTAATTTTAATCAAGACCATTAGGCGTTTACAGGTAGCGAGAGAATGAAACCTATTTAAGTAAAAGAATTATCAATCATCTCTACTTCTCTGCACCTAAAAAAATATACATTGCTGTGAAAAAGAACCAATCGTAGTCAGTACTTACAATATGATTTGAAGACTAATGCTGCATATTAAAATTATTTCCTGTAATGGAGCCCTAACAGGACTGTGACGCTGCCTACATGCAAATCTGCGCCTTTTTTGTTTGAATGAGAAATTTCTTTCCATGGAAATACAAATAAAGGTAGTGAAAAATAAATGTTCTCTTAAAACTAAAATGTCTTGATAACTTAAACAAATCGATCATCTCTTGCCCTAGTTGGCGTGATTTATGCACACAAAAGTAAACACATAAAGAACATAAAATTCATTGCAAAAACAAATTGCAAGAATATTTAATTATATACATCAGGAATACTGTAAAAATCAATTTTATGAACTCCCTGAATGGGAATAAAATAGAGAACAGGAGTTTCTCTAAGTGTCTTTTTCGTTTTTCTAATATTTGCTATATTGTTCAACACATATACTCAGGAGGTTGCCCTAATATATTTGACAAATTATTTCTATTTTATCCTATTAAAAACCATTGGTTGGCTCAGCTTAAACTTATAGCCTCTTTTAAAGATACAAAACAATAT
>JAGDQP010031815.1:0-21707 GCA_022664845.1 Lepisma saccharinum
TTTCGGCTTTTAAAACACTACTCTCATGGCATTGACCTCCCACAGCTACTCTCGTTGAGTTGTGGCATCGTGTCCAAGACACATTGCTAGACATACTCCAGAAGGTCTTCCAAGGACTGATTCGTTCTACTCCGCGCCGTCTCGCAGTCTTTCTCAACGCCCATGGCGTCCTTCATGGTACTGACCGTCAGCAGTTCTCTTCCGTCTTTTTCATGTTGTCACGCATCGTACACGGCAGGACATCAAATTTGATGCCTGAAACTTACGGTATTTATGTGCCATTTTTTAAAGATGCTGTTATTATTTAATTCTTAACGCTGATTCTTCAAACCAAGCATTACATCGAACTGTATTTGAATTCAACTTTTTTTTCAGGATCCCTTAGCAGTAGATGTGTTATATTGATGTGTATTATTGAAGTCAATAAGAGATATGGATTTTAATGGCAGTACAAAATTTGACAGCTCCGTGGTCTCGGAAGTGTTCAAAGAAGTAAAAGATGAGAAGATGGAAGTGTCGGATCCTTTTATTCAGGTAACTGCATGACTAACTAATTCGATGGTCCGTTATTTATAAGAACCATATCCAAAGCTTTTATTGAAAACTTTTTAGATATTCCGTTTTTTGGAGCAGTTTTTTAAATGCCAGGTTTCACTGTTGTTTGTCCAATGTGTATAAACACATTGTTTCTATTCTATATCGACTCCCGGATTCAACAATATTCTTTTGAAAGCTCAGCATATAAATAAAGATAAACATAGCACCTGGCGTTGCTATCTTGGAAATTACAACATTCTTTTCTAAAATAGAAACAAACAGAGCATTTCATTGTCCAGATATTTACAGCGCGAAAGTGCGCCTGTGCAGGAACAAAAAGCACCGAGCCGCCGTAGCTCATTGATAAAGCGTTGGCGTAGGACCCGGGAGGTCGTGGGTTCGATCCCAGTTGCCGACCATCCTAATTGAGTTTTTTCAGGGTTTTCCCTGAGTCACAAAAGGCAAATGCCGGGATGGCACCTCTTACACAGGCCCTGGCCGAGACCTTCTCGAATCCTTTCCCCTCCCCTATCCCTGCATGAACCTTAAATGTCTAAAGGCCTTACATAAAAATGCAAAAAGGAACAAACAGCCACTCGTAGTATGTGAGACACCCTCGCTTAATTATTAACACCTCATATTTCGTGGTGTACATTGTGAATCTTTGTATGATGCATTGCCCTGCAATTATATCCAGACACGTCCATCGAGGTGATAGAATATGAGCCTTGACTTGTAGTTTCGTAAAGAAAATTATTACTCCTCCATTGTACACTTACCATACATTTGCTCATCTAATATCAGAAGTATTTCAGTTATTTTGGAGTGTTCTAATGGAAATATGCACATCTGAAGCTCCTGCCAAACGGTGATAGTTTTCATTTTTGTACCGTTTTAAATTATTTCAAGTTTCAGGAATCTGTTATTTTTTGTGTTTGTCTGAGTTCTCGCTCAACCGGAACATTTAGCGTTTTTAGAATGTCCTTCCAGCTCCCCATTGCGTAGGTAGAACTCTGTTTCATATAAAACCTATTCTACTGACATATTAAATATTTCAATCAATTATGGAATACTCCCATTAATTTGGAAACTGGCAATGGTACGTCTTTACCCAAAACTAGCACTGTGAGTGGTGCAACAATCAGCATTACCCGAGTGTCAAGGTCATTGGAATATATTCTTGTAGATCAAATTTAAAGGTAGCTTGCAGCTGAAGTACGTTCTCGTTCAGAGTTTAGATCTAACAATACCATGACAACTACCTTCATACACGTGACATATTTTCGTGAGGCCTTGGTTTTTGAACATCCAGCAATACTACTACTTTTGGTATATAACAAAGCCTCCAAATCTGTTTACTACATCATGATTGTTAAACAAAAGACTCCCTTTCTTTTTTTTTTATTCTGAAACCTCGGTATTCCTGATTCTCTTCTAACGCGTCGACCACTAGCATTTCTTCTCTAATAAGAAATCATCACCGATAACAATTATTTCATGTGGTGTCCATCAAGGCTATGTATCAGGTCCTTTTCCTTTTACTGACTACATCAACGGCATATCGAATCTAGTCAATAGATGATTTTATAGCATCATCTTTATGCCGATGGCCTTCAAATTTTCTTCACCGTCCGAATGCCTCATAGAATAAATAAAACAAGATTTGTAAATCCTAAGTCAATGCACCATGGTTTGTGTATTAACCCAAGAAAAGTCAAAGCTATGGCTTTCGCGTCCAAATGTGTTGCCGGATTGACTGTGTAATAAATCTTATAATGATAATGTTAATCCTCTGTGTATCAATCCATTTCGCTTCTTTGTATTCTGTGCGTCCAATAGCAACGTTCTTACCTATATCGGTCAGAGTGTCTCTGACTTCCATGTTCGTACCGTAACATGTTGACTACGGTAGTATAGTATACTCAGACCTTACAGATTATTTGGACAGATGTTTGCAAACAGGCGTAAAATCCCTTGCTTTTGTTTCATTTTTAACCTTAGATAATATGGCCATCATTCTTTATATTTTAATAAATTTTGTTTGCTCGGCTTGCGTGAACATCCCAAGTTTCTTAAGCTCGTTTTCTTATACAAACGGCTAAACAAGGAACCATCTTTCTTTGCTTACGCTTCCAACTATTATGTGATTTATATATTTGACTTGCAGTTTCGCATGTCTAAATTTCTTTCCACTCCAAGCCATAATTCAAACTTTTTTCTTGATCCCTCACAGTACTATCTTCTGTGGCAAAAGTGTTGACACCTTGTTTACCTATTAGTTTTGTACCATATATTGAATCGAACATTGTGAAGATCAATTTAGTATATTTCCAAATGGTGTACGTTTGTCAACAATGGCAATTCAAGGAAGGAAACACTGTTATCGTGTTTGCGTTAGTGTATTGGAAACTGTAGTAACTTTTGCGTACGTTAATTATAGAAAATTTAACCTACACGGTTGTGAAATAGATAATTCTGAAGTTGTTAAATACAAAATAATATGATTTATGTATCTTCCTTTATATTAGGAATCCGTTTCATGAAGGAATCTTTTAGTATTCGAGAAGCAGTTATATATTTAAATCAGTCCTTTCCTCATGTTTAATATTTATGGTGAAATACTTTAGTTTCTTTAAATGAAGAACAACCATATTTTCATTTGAAATTTTTAGCATTTTTTATCTTACAATAATTACATATGAATGCGTTTAAATCAGACTAAACGTACTGATGTAAAATATTTCCGATAAAACCACCTCGTCAGGTTATTGATATGATAATAAATTATATACAATCCAGGATGAAGAAAGGCTTTGTTTACGCACTATTTTCAACAAATAGCATAGATAAATACATTGTAGTTATTTCCTTTAAAGGTATTGTAGATATTTGTTGAATACCATTCAAAATTAAACTGATTCTACATGGTACTATCTGTTTTATCCCAGATTAAACAAACGAATATTTTTCAATTGTGGCGCATTGGTTTTTTTTAAATACAGCGTATCCAGAAATTTTCTGAAATAAAAGCAGTTTGAAACGGAAATGGTTAGAATTGCTTGCCCGCAAGTAATGGCAATTCCTTTTCCGTGCAGATATGCCAATATTTCCTTTGCGTAACTATTTTATAGATGATTAAAAATAATAATTGTAAGAATCTATTCGTTTGAACGAGCGTTTGTGTCCTGAGCAAATAGACTGAATTTCCAGTTATTACGTCTTACAATTTAACGAAGTCGGAAATTTTATATATATGGGGCAACGCCATAGCCGAGCTGGTCTACCAATTCCTGTAAGATCACCGAAGCAGCTCTGGGTCTGGTCAGTGCTTGGACGGGTGACCGTTGCAGTACTCCAGATGGTGTTGCCTTTGCGGCGTCCACCCAGCGTCGTGAGGCCAATTGGGGAGCTACCTGAATAAAAAGGTAGCGATTACAGTTGAGAGCTTCGGCTCTCCTCTCCCAACACGTCTGATCAACGTGGGAGCAGTAGACCACCCCCTCCTTCCGGCGGAGGCCTCGGCGTATATGTCTGTGTATTATATATATATATATATATATATATATATAAATAAATCAGCCATATTCAATCCACTAGTGGATGAGGCCTCTCCCCGAAGGGAGGAGTTGGTCTACTGCTCCCACGCTGACCGGTTGGGAGAGGAGAGCCGAAGCTCTCACTGTGATCGCCACTGTCTTTTATTCACAGCAGCTCCCCAATTGTCCTCACGATGCTGGGTCAACACCGAAATTTTTGAGCCCCCACCGGGAATCGAACCCGGGACCGCTCGCACTGAAATCGAGCGCGCTATCGACTAGGCTACGCAGGAGCTCATACGACACCAATTAGAGTAGTAAGTAATAACTTGCTTAGCATGGTTTTCAACTTAATTGCACACTGCCCGCGGAATATTAGTAAACCTAAAAGTTTGCTGAAGAATTTTTATTTCATGCGGTTATTAATTTTAGCTGAGTGAAATCATACATATCAGATCTAACATCATCATTTTACATATAAAATATTAAATAGTGTGACAATCTTAATTTAATTTGTACTAGCGGCGTATGATACTAACAATCTGAGAGCCAGAGGATGCTACATGGTTATTAAGTGATGCGGTTTCTAAAACCACCATTTCTATATTTATTTGTAACTACTTTATATTTTTGAAACAGATGTTCAGTTCAGTTGAGGCAAAGTCCGAGAATAATGTAGATCCATTATGCTTCGAAGAAACAATTTCATCACCTATAAAACCTTTAGTCGATGCCAGTGAATTTGAAGTTAAAAGTGAGTGGACAGGAGAAAACAGAGAGATAACAGAAGAGGACGACTCTCAAAGAGCTTTTGTATATTCTGAAGAGCATTTGGTGAGTTCAGAATCTTCTTTCCTGGTAGGTAATTGCAAATGTTATTGATTCCGTTCATTCTTCATAAAGCCTACATAAAGTTTGCTTTCTACTTCTATGAGAGTTTTGGATAGTAGATTATTTAATCATTTATTTGTATAAATTTCATCTGTTATTAAGATTTTTTCATAGACTGTTAGAAGAGTTTGAAGGAATACACCTGTAATATTAAAAAAATAGTTATGAGTCGTTCATATTCATTTTTGCTCTATATTCATCTGAGACCAAGAAATCAGCTATTCTATTTGGCTAATATTCTAATATTAACTTTTATTTTTGTAATAAATTTGTGTCAACGACATTGAAACCTGCAATAGATTTTAACTTACGTATACCGTTTGTTAATTATGAACCATAAACCGTTCAGGTCTCAGACATTGCTGGAATCGAAACATATTTGCACGTTACTTTACAAGTATTCCAGTGCAAAAATATATGTATATGTTTTCAGGAGCTGTAAACCTTAATTGGTTTCATCAAAATTTGCAAACTTCGCACTAAAAGTAGATAATAGTTATTATTCCCTCTGCGAACTATAAATTGTGCGTAAGATTAGTCAGATACTTAGTTTCACGCGTTTGTATAATTAATTGTTTGGTAAGAGATAAAAGGAAGCTAATAATATGAGGTATATCTTTAATTATCCTACATCACGAATCCGTTTGATGAAACAATGTTCTTATATTTAGAGACTAATCGTGTGTATAAATTATCCCATTATTCGGCTTTATTATTTTCGCTAAGAAACTTATGTATTTTTAATTTTTAATTACGTAATGCTACCACGAACACACATCAAGACAATTGTTCAAATGATGTATTCCAAGTGCAGAATACGTAAGAAAGCATATAATACTTTTCAACCATAGGGTTATCAATCGTATGCATAAATTATGTTTCCAAAGTGTTTTTTCTCCATCCCTTTATATTTATATAAATTTTAAGTTGTTTATGTATTCAAGCACACACATACAAACACTTGCACACGTATAAATTACCTACAAACACGTCACAAGATTACTGGCATAAAACAAGTATAAACAATCGAGGATGAACAAATACCTCGTTTCGACGCTATTGGCTGCCGGTAGCTTGGAAAACTAAACTGGGGAGCTGGGTATTTCCAATACCTTTAAACATAATTGATGCTGCATGTTATTCTAAATGAGAAACTGCCCAAGATTTGAGGCCCGTTCTATCCAAATTGGTTAGAAGTTCGATTTAAAATTGTAAAAAAAATCCACTAATAAAAAGAATCAAGTAGTAACACAAGGGATTCACTAAACTATAAGTAAGGTTACCAGAAACTCTCTGAAATAAAACCTGGTGGAAATAGACATAAATACGAATACTTCCCAGCAAGTAACCACCAATCGATTGTCCCTGTTCGATATTTCATGCATATTTACTTATAGTCTTACAAGATATATGGTTGCATGATAAACAATAATTAGAGTACTTAAATTTCAACGAAAATTTGTTTTATTAGTTTATCAACTTCCGGTCGGTTTCCAGGTATTTCCTCTTTCAACTTAACTCATACGCTATCTTATCACGCTCTTGCTTGTGCCTATGTATTTGTTTGTGAGTGTGTTTTAGAGAGAGAGGAAAAGAGATTGGTTAATGGTGTGTAAATATATTGTCAGGTTCATTAAGGTCATTCTACCAAAGTGTACGCAGATGCCTGCCTGATAGCATAATAATAACAACACCCATTACAGTAGTAAATATTAATTTGATAGCCAGGAGCATTTTTGATTGTAACTACACTCTGTCCACGGAAATATTCGTAAACGTATAACTTTGCAGGGTATAAAGATGGGATGATTTTTAACTGTAGCTGACTGAAATCATACATATAAATTATAGGAGTCATATACTTTTTTTAAAAAAAAATATGCGGTGTAACAAAACTCAATTAGAATATTATGTAGTTTGTACCATCGGCATTTGAACTCGTAATTTGAGTGCAAAAGATTGATAAATGGTTTTAACTGATGGTATTTCTAAAGGCACAATTTATTTAATTTCAATTACTTTAAATGTTTCAGTCATACAGCTCAATTAGTGCAAAGACCGAGAATAATGTAGATCCATTTGGCTGCGACGAATCAGTTTTGCCAACTGACATGTGTTTCGTGGATACCACTCAGCGTGAAAGTAAAATCGAGTGCTCAGAGGAAAACCTAGAGTTAAAACTGCAGCAGGAATCAGAAGGAGTACTATCATATTCTGCACGAACAATCGGAAACATCAGATCTTCTCTCCAGGTTAGTAGTTTGAAGTTGTGTTATTAAATCCATTTATGCTTCGTATGAATACAGTTCAGTTTGAGTTTTCATCGGATTTTGGATAGTATAGAAGATACGTTTAT
This sequence comes from Lepisma saccharinum, assembly GCA_022664845.1. Taxonomy (NCBI): domain Eukaryota; kingdom Metazoa; phylum Arthropoda; class Insecta; order Zygentoma; family Lepismatidae; genus Lepisma; species Lepisma saccharinum. The sequence continues at coordinate 7,321 of JAGDQP010031815.1, forward strand.
ATTCTGTTTTTTTAAATAAATATTAATTATATACTTCATAAGCTGTTTGAACGATTTGAAGGAATGAACATTTAATATTACAATTAGTTACTATGTTATTTAGGTCTTATAAGTTGAAACCAAAAGTAAGCATACCTTTAACATAAGCATCATATATTGATATGAGCAACTGTAAATATTATTTGATTCAGTTCTTGTAGTGGTATGTATCAAAGTAGATCCGTTTTAACTTTTATCCTAATCAAATGTACAAATATTTTGCTTTAGCATATTGTGGAATGACATTATATATTAAACCCTTGCTTTATAGAATCTCTCACTGTTACATTTCATGATTCACTACGTGATGAAATTAGATGTACAGATTAAGCGAAGTGCCTGAGAAGTTGATATTTGAGACTGAACTGAATATTAACCCAGCACTACCTATATTGTCCAGAGAGTTCTCTACGTTTCGGTAACATTGGCATCACCTACAACATTGGAGCGAAGGGATGAGCTGGAATTTACTAAACGAAAATCGCGCATTAACAACATTCTTGAAGAAGATGTAACTCTAAGGCCATCTCTTCAACTCTGAATGGAATGTAAATGTATGTAGTAATGCTCCCACCAGACCCACTCCTATATATACTTTAGAAATATGAAGTATAGTTTTCGACATTTATAAGAGGAAAAAGAGCTTTTGACCAGTCGCATACCAATGCTAAATTTGCTCCAATAAACACCAAGAGGAGGTTCTCTCCAGACACAATACCTATGATCTTTGTAATTTGAACAATGAAATCGTGCTCGATGTGTGTAATCTTAGAAGCATATAAGGCATAAGTTTTTTATTTTAAGTTACACTGACTTAGCAAAACTCATAAATTATTCACCTAATATCGGGCCACTTCTAGCCCTGCAGAGCGCTGCGATTCCGCCTGGACGTGAGTTTGCAAGTCCCTGGGACAATTCCGGAGGAACTTGACTTCACACAGTCTGTAAAGCGGAAACTAATTGCGGCCTGCTTGTGAATAGAGGAGCCTGAGTTCAACGGCATCTCAGATATTCTCGATGGAGTTCCTATTAAGTTCACGGACTGGCCAGCTCAGTCGTTGGACCTTCCCTGCATGCTCTTCGAACAATTCTCGGACGGCATTGGAGCGTCACCTTGTCACCTTAAAAGACCGCGATTTCATCAGCGTTTTGAAGAAAAAAAAACGTGTGGAGATGGTCTGTGAGCTACTAACGACACCAAGGACTATTCAGAGGGTCTTCCAGAACAACTATGGAGCCCATTCCATACTAGGAAGACGCGTGCAGAGCCGGGGTTAGGAGTGACACCCGTGTAGTCCGACGGCTCCCATGCGCAAGGGGGCGCATGTTTCAACGGATTGTCCACTGGGAGACGTAGTCCCATAAGTTTTGATGGTTGGTATTCGTGTGTCATTCGTGTGATTTACCGAATTCTACATTTCTACCCGTGTGGGTCCTTCGTAACTATGAGCATAGCGACATGGAGCTATCAGTGTCATTTGACTGTATTTTTCGGTAATTCGCGTCGTTGTGTGTGTACTAGCGCCAGATATTCATATGTAGCTCCCCAAAAGCATTGCTATTCAAAAGTTTTCTCGCCAAGTTTTTCAAACACTGGCAAATGTCACCTGATATTTTACACACAAACTCAGTTTTAATACTGGTTACAAATATGCATATACTTGTGTGTTCTAGATCTTGCGAGTGCCCACTTGAAATAGTGTAACTTGTAAGTATTAGTACATTCTGGGGAACAAATTTTGTGAATTCATAATTCTTATAGTAGCTACGCTAAAATGTTTCTACGCGGAATATGAATTATAAGTATGTGAGCGTATATGCTTTATTATGGGAAATGTAAAATATTGGGCCGACACATTGTAGTTGTTTCAAGACGCCGTGGGAACAATACCCTGGCTGATATGCGTGTTCTGGGATCCAGAGATACGATAGTCGGGGTATGAAAGAAGCATGGCGGCCACTTAGAACAGCACAAGTATTGTTGCGACGAGGTGAAAATAAGTACTGAAGACGTGTTAAACCGTGATAGGTCCAAGCGAATTCCTATTCCCCCGTGTGTCTTCTTTCTCAGAACGAGAAAGGGATGAGAGTTCCGTAACACTACTCAGAACTACCTCGGGACAAGCACGTTTGTAACACTGCAGAATATGTTATGGGCTTTTACTTTGGTCGTCTTCATTTATATTTTGTTAAGGAAAACCTTGCAATCTTCAGGGTCTTTATAAACACAAGCCGATGGTTCATTAGAATACTAAAGATATTTTCTTCCATACAGCTCATGAGAGGAGTGTGGCTAATCCCAGCTAAGAATTAGGATGAATTAACACTGTAATAACTAGTTAAATTTTGGTTAGTCAAATTAACTATTTTTATATACAAATACGGTTTCTTACTTTGCTTTTAATTTAAAGAAAAATCCATTAAAGGACCTCGATATAGTGAGCCTTGTATTTTTCTATAATAATATTAGTCATACATCAGAGCATGTTTACAATTTTGGATTTTCTTGGCATGGCACGAACGTCTCTTCTAGAGTTTAAAATTTGCGCGCACCATGTGTCCGCCAGGAACAGTACTTAAAAACACATTTAAGAAGAACACGCCAATGCGTTGGTATGAAAGAAAGATTGAACGGAGGCAGCGAACTGTCTAAAGACACTGCAGTAGTTACGACGCCGTGCTAAAAATGCGTAGAAAATAATGCACTCTCGGCACTGGGATAAAGTATAAGCCGGTGGTCAACGGTAGCTTAGTACTGATACCGGTAAAGTGGTGAATTTAGAGCAAAGAACTGGTGGCCAAATCTAATGATTCGTGGTCCTCGGGTGCCAATTCCTCATACATTTTAAACCAGGTCCTAATGTGTATTGTAGTATTTTTAGAGGCGCGTAATTTTCTTATTTTTAACTTCCCATTAATCAGAAATTCCAGGGCTATTGCTGTTAGGGTGGGAAACATTCAAACATAACTAACCATCACTAATAAAGAAATAATTTGAATTATTACACCACTATTACAAAGTACGTATACAATATTTAATATTTTGTCAAGTAGTTTTTTTTTGAGCAATGTATACCTTCGGATGCGTAATTCGTATCATCAATCTTCACGTATTTATCCATAATCAGTTCAGCGTTATAATACTTGGCAACACTTTCAAAACTCCTGATCTTATTCTTTTAATTACAGTATGTATTGTCCAACGTCCAATGTAGCTGTGCATTTCAGTCATAAAACTAATATTTTATTTCATAGACATTTATGCGGACAATATAAGCCGTATATATTTTGCACTTTGCACGTGCTTCATTCTACACATTGTGATGGTATCGATATAAATACGCTCCACTATTATTGAGTACTTAGTATTCCCCAATTCTCAACATTTGTCGCTTCAGGCGTACAGGCAAGCTATAATATCTTCCTCAGCATTGCCACTCATATGATTCACATTGCGTGGATCATTATCACTTCCTCCGTTCGGCGGCAAGCCTATTCTCAATACAATTCATTCAGGAAATATTTCAATTTGATTGCTTATATTTAGATCCCTGATTCCATATTGTCTTTTACTTTGTAGCATCTTATTCTATGTTCGTTTTATACTTCGCGAAAATGTCTTATCCCAGCAGGTAATTTTATTCAGAGTATTCACCGAAACGAGCCAATCCTATATCCAAATTCCTATCTTTAACTCTGTAACGTCAAATCTCCCATGCACACTTTTTCATGGTAAGTTAGATTATAATAACACATCTCCCACTGTCACTAAAATTGCTCTCACAAGCATTCTAGTGTTGCTCAGTTGTTCCTTCCAATTCTCTGTTTCTGGTATCCTTTAGCTGATAATTCGGTTTATCTTTGTTGGAATTCTTGATATACAGAAACATAAAGCAGACAAAGATGCTAGTCGCATGGCCAGTTTGTGATTTTGAGCATAATGGACTTCCAGAAATAATTTAAAATATTACCCTACGCGGAAGCTAAATGGTGATAAATGTTCTCTGCTGAACGCAACCACTTTGCTGTATGAACAGCTGCAACCCAGATGTAACAACCTGAGATACTCGCGTATTTTATAATGGTCGGGATTGCATACCAAAATACAATTGCCCTCGAGATCAATGTATTTAACATTGTCAAAATAGCGGCCTCTTTAAATATAGGAACCGAGTTATATGACCGCATATTACATTTACAGTAAATATACGGCCAAGATATATGCTTCGCGAAGACTATTATTACTGAATTAAATGCACTGTCATGTTTGTACCAATTTTCTTCTACTGTGTATATCCTGTCTGTAGCAGTTTATTATTTTCTGTATTATGCCGCGTTTTTATAAACGTGTCGGTTAATAAAACGGTTTCCCTTTTTGTAGCCTATTCATCGTAACAGCGTCTTACATTCATGTGATCTCATCAGCTTTTCATAAATCATCTTTTCTGCAAATCAAATGCGAATGAATATATTTGTGACAAGTTTTCTTAATACATATATAAGTATTAGATTTGCTGGTTTTGCTATTTATGAAACAGAGATTTCCCCAAATTGAATTTACTAAATATGACATCCAAATTTCTATAATGCATATTGCTTTCGTGATAGCAAAATTTCTTAAGATATGTAGGACCTTTTGCATGCGAAATTATATCATCTTATTTTAAGTGAGACGATAAACATGTATCTAATGACGGAACGACTTTCCTTGAAACTCTAACAATGTATCGAAACGAATTTGTTTTTGTTTTGTTAGTCGTCATCGGATTGACAGCCAAGTTACAAATTCTACAGATGGCTCCTAAAAGACACCGTTAATAATAATATAAAAGAAGAAAATAAGAATAAAAATACCTTCTCCTTAACTTCGTGTTGCATCTAATAGACGTAGATCCTTCGGAGACGTTTTAGAATGTAAGAGTCCAATCATGTGTTGAAAATATCTCCAGAGCAAAATATAGCTAAAATATGATGAACAGTTTCACAAATCCTAGAATACCATAAAACAATGTATACAGTGAGTGATATAACTGTCTGCCGTACCTACAAACATGTGCATTTTAAATTCAAGTAACCCTGAATCCCTCGCGTTTGGTCAGCATGACCCCAATTCAATTCTGTATCATTTGGTGAGAACAAAATCTAAATATAAGCAATTTACTGTTTATTTATGAGTTATAATTAATGACTCGGAATTTTAGTCATGTACACATTTTTAATATTATGTTTATTATATGTTTAATATTATGTAATATTATATTATGTTTAAGTTTTATTACTACATCAATTTACTTTCAAGGGAGGAGTTTTATTACAATCTTCACACGTCAATTTCACTTGTTCCTTGCACAATAGTAAATTGCTGGCCGTGTACTGAACGATTTACTTCGACAGTTCATCAGTAAAAAAACAATTCCAAACTGTTTCACCGACCTTCCTTAAATTTCGGTTAGTTAACGCTTACGTAAATGTTTAAGCGTCCCTTAAGTTTTTTTCCCCATTGCTTCAACATTTAACGCTACGATTTATGGTTCCCTTAACGAGCGAAACGTTAAAGCATTGGTATTCCTGAATAAGTAATTTATCATACATGCTGTTTTATTTTCAAGCATTGCGATTGATTCATCCTCGAGCTTGACCGGAAATAAATATTTATCACAATGCGTTGAGTAGAAGATAAACAAAGTCGGCCTAATTTTTCGCGTGTATAGTATTTGTTGTACTGTATTCAGAGCGCTTACAAATTAAAGTGATATATTAAATGAATGCTTAGTTTTCAAATCAAATATAGTACCTTAGAAAGCATACATATTTCTCATCTATCTCGCCTGATTGCCGCAAAGCGTTAGTTTAGGGTGTTCGTACCAGTAATGGACTAGTCGCCAGTGGTTGAAACAAACGGTAGTAATATAAATTATAGTCGATGCAGTAGTAAACAAAATACGTTTAATATTTCCAACTATGATATTCTCCAAACGAAAGCTTTGCTTTTATATACCAAAGGTAAAATAAAATAATGGCTGAGCAAAGCACTACAATTTATTTTAAAAAAATAATTTTTTTTTGTAAACGTTTTCGCCGACTACCAAAACACTCGGCTTCCTCAGACACACTAAATCATATACACAACACAACCTTCAGTGAGACAGTTCCGTGGTTCCTGATTGGCTCTTATCAGAAGTTCCCAGCCAATCCCGTACCGACTACCGTTTACAAAAAAAAATAAATAAAATAAATTGTAGTGCTTTGCTCAGCCATTATTTTATTTTACCTTTAATATTTCCGTAAGGTTTAATAGTGTAGTCCCCAAACGCTGTGCAATCGGAAAACGCATTGCCACGCGGAGTCACTTAAATGTGTAAAGTGAATCTGGAGGAGATCAGTGTGCACAATGAAAGGACTGAGATACAACTAATACATGGTAGTCGTTCACTTGTACTAGAAGCTACGCTACTGTGAAGTAATTAATTATTTTATTAATCGTTGTTCAAGAACAATCTACGGTAAAATAAATGAATGATTTACACTGGAACAATAGTCGTTCACAATTAGCTATTTACAACTGGTCACCTACTGGTGCACGCCTTCAGGAATAAAATTTTGTCTTGTCAAATGAAACAACTCCGAGCTGCTTTTGACATCTTCTGCACTGTCTCGGGCTTTGTTTCGTAGACCAAATAACTTTTTTTTTATATTATTATGTAAACGTAAGTTCTTGTTTACACTTTAAATTTTCCTTATTCGGTTAACTATTGGTAAGATAACGTTACATATTTTCGGCACGCTGCAAATAGAAAAAGATCAGGCTATAAGCATTCCTTCCTCGAGTATGTTGATATTAATTGCTCTAATTCTTCCCTTCGTAGCTCACCTACTTACGTAGTTAATTAAGTAATATTTATATTAGCTTTTACTGTTATATGGCGGGTGAATGTACTTCCAATCTATTTTTTTTGAATGCATCCAATTCAGAGAGCGATACAAATTCAAGTGGGATGGGCATGAATGCAAGGACGTTTTTCAAGGGCGCATGTGTGTTGGACTATTGGTGCATTGCTATCACTCTTTGATTTTACTTCACATTCTGCTGCATTCTACCGAACCGAAATAATGCAAATAACTACTTTGGAATTGCGTATTTCATTGCATTGTTGTCTTTATTCCGGTAAATACAGACTTGTTTTGCTAGATTAAGCGTGTCATCTTTTTAAAAATGGACACGAATTACGTCTTCTCTGTAGTTATGGAGATGCATTCCACGGAATAGTAAAGAATCTCAATGCTCTATGTACACACTCTCCCATCATATTTGCAGTTCTTTTGTACAAGATAATATGAAAATGTATAGCTGATAACATCCCCAATGGAATCACATTAAACGTAGTGTGCAATGGAGCTTTCTACTAAAAGTTCTACCCAGTGGTGTATTTAAGGGGGTTACAAGGTTACAGCCCACGTCGGGAAATTTTGACCAAATTTCAGGGGCGGAAATTTTTGAAAATTTCAATATAAAATTTAAAAGAAAATATTGACTTTTTTACGCGATGGGAAGCCTGCAGAATGTGGAGGTGGGGGTCACATGTGCCGCCCATGGAGAAAGGCGTGTATTGATGCCGCCCTGTGCATATAGTAGTATTCCGTACCTGTAAACAGGGTTGCCAAAATAAACACTGTTATGGTACTAGGGGTCGATTTTAGTGCTGAAGGTAAGCAGAATCAGCCATGGTGATGTTTCCCTATTCAGTTTGAAGATACATTTGTAAATTTCTACCTCCAAAAGTTGTACTACAGTAGTTGAGAATACTGATGAAATATTGTGTTTGTGCTCAAACAGTGTAAAATTTGTTTTCAGATAGTGTTAAAAATAGTACAGTTAACAAAAATTGTAATCTAATTATATTTCAGTCAACTGGGGAAAGTTCCTCTAGTAACGTTGGCCAATTTCAAATCACTATGAGTTTCAACACTGATTTGCACTTTGCAAGTTTCGTTTTGTTATGGAAAGTGGAAATCTCCACAGAAATTAAACGTATCTGTGAATTGTAGGGCAGTTGGTAAGAAATTTGTTTACTATTTAAGAAAAAGAGTTCGAGAACTAAAGGTAAACTTTTCACATGCTATTTTCATATCCAAACGAAGTGAAAAAGTTTGACTTATCAAGAAGACGAAATATTGTTATTACAATAATTTATAACAAACATTGTTTCTTGAGGAGAATTCTAGTTTTAAAAATGAGGCAGTAAACATGAGTTAATAAGGAGCCGTGACTTTTCAGCATTCGGAAAACAGGAAAGTATATATAATTTTAATATTATTGCCTTGAGTGGGTAACAACATTGTGACTATCTAACTGCAAAGTATCTGTTTACATTTTAACATGTAATTTATACGTTATTGTGGTGAAAAGTATGCTATTTTAATCAGCCACCAGTTGTGAAGAGCCACGACGCTGTTCGAAACTCAATTCACACGGATAACAATTCCTGGTAATGAGTTGCGTTCATTAGATATAGTTCGATTTCCTTTTAAATTTAAAGCAAGTTTTCAGCAACTAGTAAAATAACAATTCTGCTTCATTCTTAACCACATTACATTAAAATATTCTGACGTGTGCGATACTAGCAATAAATACTAGCGATGAGGGACGGTTGGAAGCGTTTAAGTGGTGCTGCTTATAGAAAAATCAGTAGTAGAGAAGACTGCAAAAATATTTAACTTTTTTCGAAATCCAGAAATTGGACATGGATCAGTAGCACCTGATAGGAAAAGCCATGTGGAATACAAAAAATTTGGACAAGCAATAAAATTCTTCCAAAACGAATTAGACCCAGCTACAAAATCTCCAAATAAAGTGGAATATGTAACTAGTGGTGAAATTGGAACACCAACAACAGAACCAAAAGTTATGATTTCAAGAACTATAAAATTGAATGTTAACCTAAACGTGCTGAACTGGTAGACAATAAATTTTCATAATTTCCTCAGAGGGACTCAAATGCCACAGATCCCTGAAAATTATCACAAAGATTTAGGTTTGATCCTGCTTAGTGGCCTATCAATTGTAACACTCGAGGACAAGTCCCCCCAAAAAAAGAATAAACCAAGACATTCCAAAGTTAGATTTTAGCCGTTCTATAAAACTACTTGGGTTGCAACATCGCTTCTTAACTCAAACTTTGTTTAGAACTATCTTAGTCAGTGGACATGAAGTAAAACGATTTTACCGTATGTACTCAGTACCTTATGTACTTTTTGGATGAATTTTAAAGTTAGCAAAAGAAGGCTTCGGTGACTGGGAACACGGGTATGAATGTTTAAAATGCCACGAGATTCGATCACACCATAAGTCATGCGTCGTAGTAATGAAGAGAAGAATGGTCTTAGCAGAAGGATTAATTCTCAGTTTCCAAATCAAATTGAGGATCAAAACAATTACTGGAAAGATGTTTTAGAAAGATTAGTTGCTGTTATTAGATCCCTAGCTGCTACTGGTCTGCCTTTAAGAGGGTATTATGATAGATTTGGACCATCACGAAATTGTGTTATTTTATAATATGTATAGGGTCATAAAGCCTAATGCCACGTAATGCTATATTCAAACATGTAAAAGAAAAAGGACATAATGTGGACTGCGAAAAAGTGATTGTGTTAGAACATGAAGATAATATGTGGACTAGAAAATGAAAGGAAGCCTGGTGGATTGAAAAAGAACTAGATAATAACTTAATGAACTGGACCAAAGGTTTTAGCATTAATAAAGAATTGAAGATTATTGTTGACACACACAGAAATATGTATGTTAATTGAGGTGTTAGGGGGCTCTAAATTTGCTTTATGTTGAATGTCTCTTGTTAACATGGGAGGTTTTTGGCGTCTCTGATTGGCTGCTTGTTCCGGCCAATGGGGATGCTGCTTGATCAGGCGTCTCTGATTGGCTGGTTGATTCAGCCAATGAGGGAGCAGGTAGATTATTGGGCTTGTATTTATATGTGTGTAATTTTTTGTACAGACTCAGTGTATGTCTGATGATGATGTTTGCTAGAAGCTCGAAACGTTACGTGTAATTTATTTTTTACGAATAGTATAGTCTTGTTCAGCAGTTCAGTGTTTTATTTTGTATATGGTCAATATCCGAATTTGACCCCTTTTTTGCAACTCACGTTTCTAAGTATGACAATCCAGGCAAGTGTCGCCAACCCAATGTGAAATTCCACGCTATATCCTCAAATTGTATATGTTTTTTTTCTTTTGTTTGCTGGGAGTTGGTCGAATATTGCTTGCTTCCCTGTGCGCACTACCATCTATTCAAATTTTTACTATTTTGGTCTTAAAATTGATAAACTTGCAATTTTTCACGCTAATACGAAACTTCTTTCGCTTCGTATATGGTCGTTTGGGCCGGCAAAGCAGAAATTATACATGTTTAGAACCAGGAACTAGCCAAATGCACAAAACCTTGAATGCGTCTAGTAACTAGCAAAATTATTTGGAACCTATAGTGTCTGCACAAAATAATAGTGTGTGAGACGTTTTTCAGCTGCATGGGTAAAATTCACCGTAATATTAAATGTTTGTTGATTTGAATGACTAAATGGGTGTGAGACGTCTTCCGACCCATGTTTTGTAAATTTGCCGTTAAAGGCCGCTTCGGAGAGTTATAGCTTGTAATTCAGGTAGAACATACTCTTATAACAGTAATGCGTCGTAGAAAAGAATTTATAGGGTAAACAAAATGTGAATACGCCACATAGAAAGCAGAAAGTTGGTGTTTGTTTTTGGGATGGGAGAATCATATTGAGAGAAGTTGCATTGTTTAAGTAAAACACCTGTAACGCGCCCCGTATTTGGTGAAAGAGACGTTAGAACAATTTTTGAGGTGTCACTGAAATTCGAAAGAATGTCATATTGGGGAGAGGTTGCTTGGGAATGCACCTGCACAAATGTATATTAAATGGGGGAATTGGTTAAAAATGTCTGTATTTCACGCTTTGCGACCACATGGAATACTTGTAGCACGTATTTCAAGGAGAAATAGGACGAAGAACATTGCTTGCTTTCCAGTGTGTGGTTTTAATCGGTTCAAAATTGAGAAACTCGATTTTTTTTTCACGCTGACACAAAATTTCTCTGCCTTTCATAATGTGGCAGTTTGAGTGAAGCAGAAATTACACATTGCATCCATTGTAACTAAACATGTCTAGTGCCTGGAATTGAATGTGTCTATTATTTGGACCGTGTAGTATTTGTACAAAATAATGGCGTGTGAGATGTTTTCCAGCTGCATTGTTAAAATACTGTTTTAAGTAGAATTCGCCCTAATAGCAAGTGTTTGTTGCTCTGAATTGTTAAATGAAACTTACGAAACGTGTGTGAGATGATTTTTGACCTATGTTTTAAGAATTTGCTATTATAGTACCACTTCGAAGGGTTATATTTAATTATGAAAGATACATTTCAGCGTGCAATTTTGGTAGAAAATAGTCTTTGAATTGTAATGTATTGTAGAAAAAATTTATAGGGTGAAAAAATTGTGAATACGATACCTCGTTAGCGCCACTGTGTAATCTCTGCTTTGGTAAATAGTGGTTGTTCACTAGATGTTGTAATCTCTATTTGGTTAAATAGGCTAGATTCCTGTGTATCTAGTCTGAAATATGTTAGTAGCCATAGTTGTAATTTCTGCTGTGTTAAATAAGGGTTGCAAAAAGAGCTTCGTACGCTCTGCTATCGTGCGTTGATATGAGGGCTAGGTAATCTGTGTTATGTTAAATAGGGGCTGGACCGTAGCCTCTGTAGTGCTTTTTTAAAGTTGAAAAAGAGCTTCATATTGTGCACTCCTATGAGGGTTAGGTATAATATGTTCTTTAGCTAACCTATATTCCTTTATAATCTCTGCTATGTTAAATATGGGTTGGGAAAAGGTGCCGTAGACTTTTATAAAATTGCTACTATGTTAAATGGGGGTTCGTAGCCTTTCGTACTATCTCTGCTATGTTAAGTGGGGCTGGAAAACTAAGACATCGCGAATCGTACAGCCCGGGGAATAGTATACTATAACCTCCTATGACATGTTCTGCAGGTTACCTCCAAAATACACTGTGATCTTTAGCAAATACATCACGGGGACTGGGTAATGTAGAGCACTAGAGTACAGGGTATAGTCTGCTATTGCATGTTCTATAGGTTAGCTCGATCACGCGGCTCAGGGTTTTTTAATATAGTTTGTAGTATTTTATGGAACGGATTAAATTCTAATTATATTCAAAACACGCTCAAGTAGCACCATTTTACTTTCACATTTAGTATGTGAACATGGAGTAGTATATGCGGAAAAAGTGGTGACCTCGAGGTTAAAGGTAAAATATTCAACCCTGTATATGTCGCGAACGGCTAGACATATTGAGATTCTGTTTCCATATTTGGTATGTATTCATCAAGTACTATATGCGAAAAAAGTGGTAACCTCGAGGTTAAAGGTAAATTATTTAACCCTGTATATTTCGTAAACGGCTAGACATATTGATATTCTGTTTTCACATTTGGTATATGGGCATTGAGTACTATATGCGAAAAAATTGGTGACCTCGTGTTCAAACGTTAAATTTGCTAACTTCGCCCCTAGTGGTCGTAGAATGATGTAACTTATATTGCAATTTATTTTAGTCATGGGAATGTCAAATATAAAAACTGCATATTTCTACCTATTGTTGTTTACGCAACATAATGGTTCGTTTTTTCCGAATTTATTATTTTGGCGCAAGAACTATAAAAACTTCAAATTGTTACTTTTTTACCGTAAATCTGAATTTGAAAGCAACGTTTTTCTACTTATTATTGCTTCCAAAATATAGCGGTTCGAATTTTGCTCTTTTGGTCTTAGAATTGAGAAACTCGCAAATTACATGCTATTCGGGTTGGTAATGCCAAATCTGGCATGAGCTTCTTTCTACGTATTGTCGCTTGCAGGATATGACGGTTTGAATTTGTCGTATTACATTTTAGACGCAGAAATGAGAAACTCGCAAATTATATGTTATTCGTGTCGGTGTTGCAGAATGTGAAATTTTCTTCCAAGAGCAATGAAACTACAAAATTGCATGTTTATATAGGCCTAATAGCCTGCCCCCTAATTTGCTGCTGTATGTCCTCGGTTCACTGAGTTCAATATAGAATAAAACAATGTGCTGTTAGCTTGACTCTACAGTATGGCGTTGCATTTGCGGCTATATTAGAATAAAAGACAATGAGAGAATGAAATGTGCACATAGCGAGATTCTACAGTATACGGGATCACACACGGCTTCCAGTGATTGAATGCTTCTACTTTTCCGCAGCTGTCACCAGACTGAAAAGGCGAGGTAATTGTAATAATTACTATATTTATAGGTACGTATGCAAGACTCACACAAGAAATAATATTTTCTTTGTATTTTGACGACAGGTACATGTTCGATATACAGCCCGACGTGGTTCTGGAGGAGCAATATTTTTTCATTCTTTTGGTAGGAGTATCCCCATTGTTGGTTGCTTGCCTTCCTGTGCGTGGTTTTTAATTCTTTCAAATTTTGCCTTTTTGGTCTCAATTGAGAAACTCGCAAATTTTGACGCTAATGCAAAGCTTTCGCTTCCATGATATGGCAGTTTGGGTCGGTGAAGTAGTGATTACACAGGGTTTCCACTGTAACAAAACTCGTCTGGCGCCAGAGCCTGTAGTGAATGTGTCTCTTATTCGGCCCCTGTAGGGCTTGCACAACATATGGGATTTGTTACAGCCAACAAAAAAACAAATTAAGGTTACCTTCGGATGGTATTTTGTTGACTGAGTAAATAAGACATACAAGTTGTGATTTAAGCATAACTCCCCTTAATATTAAATGTTTGCTGCTTTGATTGGCTAAATAAAATATACGAAAGATGTGTGAGACATCTTTCGACCCATATTTTGACAATAGTTAGCGTTTTTTGCCACTTTGGATTGTTATATTTAGCTCTGAAAGAGTCATGTTAGTATGTAATTCGGTTGTAATGTATCTTAGAAAAGAATTGGGGAATATGCTGAGAATTTATAGAGTAAAAAGTGACAAATGTGAATACGCCACTCGTAAGTTGGTGTTTTTTATTGAAAAAAGGGACATTGTTTCAGTAAAGAGCTCGTATTTGGTCAGAGACATATTGAAACGTACTTTTTGCGCTGTTATTGAAATTTGAAAATAGTCATATTGGAGAGACCTTACTTAAATTTTCTGAGGAAGAAACCTACACAATTGTATATTAAAGGGGGGCGGAGATTAATTAAAATGGCTATATTTCACGCTTTGCGAAAACATGGAGTACTTTTAGTATGTATT